>JASPKZ010009069.1:0-125209 GCA_030220185.1 Diploptera punctata
GAGAAGAAACACAAAAAAAAATCGAAACACAGAAATCACGTAAATAAATAATGAACATATGTAATTTTTGAGATCACTTCTTTGATTCAAAAGGTCAGGTTCAAAGAAATACATTTCAAAAATTAAAAGTCGAAAATATATTAAATGATATAAGAATAATAATAAAATTAATAATAATAATAACAGCAATAACAATTATTATATAAATTATATTATTATTATTATATTATAATTAATTATTATAATTACATTTATTATTATAATAATTATTATTAATATCAATTATAACTAAAAAACCATTGAATGTTCTATCACAGATCCACTCAAGACGAACTCTAGACGAGGCCCAAATTGCACACTCAAGAGGCCCAAATTACATAATATTTATCATTGAATTTAAAGAAATGTATCATAAAAATTATAGTAAATATGATATTGAAATATTAATATAACGTACCTTGAAATATTTGCAGCAGTTTAACTAAAAATACACACACTTGACTTAAAAACTAGCTTCCAAAAACTGTGTCACTTTGAACTGAACCTTTTAGTGAAAATGGACAACGTAATAATTTCCTCGTTGTCTCAAAACCTAGAGGAATCCAATAAAACAAGTTTCAGGAGGCGAAGTACTGCTAATAGCCTTGCTAATCCCGTTACAATCAAGGGGTGAACATACTTGGAAATATCAAAATTTTAAAAAGCCCAAATTACACGTCGACCCAAATTACACGGATGTACTCTTGATCATTTTATTAAGGTACTAGTGTCCGAAACTGATGCGTTTTCACACTATAAGTAGCTAACTTCTCAAGAGTTCCGTTAGTTGGATTTCAAGACTCAATTCTGACCATAATTTATTTTCAAATCTTGTCTTTAATATTTTTATTGTTAACTGATTTTTGAGTTATTTTAATATAGATATGCATGAGCTTGTTTGTGTATTTTACAAGTGATTAGAATTTAAAAGTATTATGAATTTAAAATTGGTTATTAACCTAAGTACTCTCACCAACACATAAAGCTATCAAAATATCAACTTCTCATCTCATTGCTGAACGAACATCGACGGTGTAGTGGTTAGCGTAAACGTTCAAACACGCCTGGATCGTTTGAATTATTTCTCCATTAGCACGGATTCCGAATATAAGTTACATACGTGACTATACTGGAGTCTGATAAACAGACTGTTTCATGTCGCCCCCAAAAAAACGTAGTCGAGAAGGTTAAGATCAGGTGAACTCGGAGCCTATGACACTAGTCCCCCTTAGACCTGGATACGTGGTATCTAAATATCTCGTCACATTGGTATCGGAGCTGGAGCTCCGTAATATTGCAGCCATATTCCGTTGCGAAGCGATATATCATAGGTTCCGTACCTGTGAGGTGTTTCAAGTTATGAGACTTCAAATCATTCGAACTAACACTGATCTTGAGACATAATTAACTAATCTATTGAAAGTTAAATATAAAATTAATGGGGACAAAATATGAATTCACAGAATGAGAGGGTCAACCCAAACTTACTTACTTACTCACTGGCACTATCGAACCCGTAGGTTCATGGCCGCACGGACATAACCCAAAACAAGAAAGTTTTAAAATTTCATGATACACCTTTTAGAATATGACCTACAATCCAAAAGGGAAGAAAACTAAATAACTGATAAAATGTATACATGGTAGCTAACCAGCTTACGATGCGAATTTTAAATATGGAAGTAGCAAAATTGCATAGATTTTAAGTATGAATTGATTGTGTTAACATAATAAAATTTGCTGGTCCATTTTGGGCCTGAATGGTACACTTTTCTGAGAAATATTATTATTTACAAAATTGTATTAGTGTATTACATTAAGCCTATAATGATGGCGAGTGATGGACTGATTCTCACAGTATACATAGCAGACCTATATTCGAACATGTCTTTCCTTTAGTATTTTTTCAACCCATGGTCTGTTTTAGCACAAATTGAAATAAAGCAAATTAAAATACTGAACATTTTTATTGATATTAGACAAGGAGATATCGGCAAAATTGCAGGAAGATATTATGTACTATAGTGGAAAATATTAAAGGTAAAATTGTTGAATATCACGCTTCTTATGCCCCACTGTGAAACTAAGACAAATAATCGCCATCATTATAAAATTAAGCTCCAATAAATTTGTGAAAGAAAAATTATATGTATATATATATATATATATATATATATATATATAGTGGTTATACTCCTTGACTCTTGTTGCAAGGGATTTTTAACCCGTGGGTCGAGAGTCCAAAGATTTTTCAGTCTCGTAAAAGAACCTAAAAAAATAAATTTCTAAGCAAAATATAACAGGCTTTGATACCATAAAAGTAGTACTTTAGTTCAACGTTAGATTTCATAGAGGATACATGCCGACCATACGTCACTCACAGCATCAGTAGAGAAATAAGTTTAACTAAATAAGATTAATTAAGAATTCCTAAAGGGAGGCCAGGGCTCCACTTCATGTGTAAGAGTCCTAGGATGGAGTATATATATATATATATATATATATATATATATATATATATAAGGTTTAAATTAATTAAATCGAATACATTTAACTGGTTATAGAGGAGTTTAGGACAAGCTACTGAATACCTAGGGTGTTATACGAGTAATACCACCAGATTTTCATTGGAGAATTAGGTAAATTATGCTATTAAGAAGTACTCAAAATTGGTAAAAAATGACCGTTTTAAACATTCTAATTAAATAATTAACTAACTAAATCACTGGCATTTTCAAATCCGAATATTCGTATACGTTCGGTCATAAGCTCTCCACTCATTCGAATTCTAAGCTATTTTTATCAAATCTTCCCCTGTATAATTCACCTCCCTCAAACCAAGTTAATGTTATTCTCCCAGATCGTTATTAGTCCACTAATTGGGCGTTTTCCCCTTGGTTTTCCTATTCATGATATTACTTTAAATGTCCTCCTTTCATTTCTTATTCGTCTCATATGTCCTGCCCTTCGCAGTCAACAAGTTTTAACTGTTCTGATTACATCTGGTTTCTCATAAAAATCTGCTGGTCTCTGTTATGTATTCTTTTTTATTCATTTGTCTAATCACCTCTCCTTTGTCAATAAAATATCCTTAGCACATTATTCTGAAATTATAGTAATACTTTCTCTTTCCTTAAAGTAACATACTACGTTTCCTATCTATAATACACAACAGAGAAATTTTGTATCAAAGCTAAATTTGAAAATAAATTTGATTGATTCATAAACATTTGCCTTCTTCAGATTCCTAATTAAAATCCAAATATAATTTTCCGCTCATAATACATTTAAATTCTGGATAATGAAAATAAAATATTTAAAAAAAATTAACATCCTATAACATAAGTACTTTCACGTCACTTCCTATCTCAACTCCTCTTACAGAAGATAAATTGCTTCGTTCTAAACCATTAACTTTCTCCATATAAATTAAATTGAGAATATAGACAATATTCAACATAAAAACAAATTATAATCATGTGCAATTAATTACAAACATATCAGTAAATATTTTAATAATATACTAAGTAGATATTGACACATGTGCCGATTAATGGAAAATCCACCGCTATGCTAAAATAACGATAATCATGATTACTGACTAGTAGATTAAATAATGACTAAAATCGTTGTTTTATTTAATAAATGAATAGCCCACATTACGAGTTCGTTTACATATAAGCTTTTTCTCTTCATGCCTGTAATTAAAATTATAGTTTAAAGTAAATATAACAATGCTTTATTACATCATATTGTTTGAAAATAGCTTCTGAACGGTATAGCTGTTAAAATGAATTTTTGTTACTATAATTTTTTTCTGAACTTTTTATTTTTTTATGGAAGGATTGTGGATAGGGAAAACAATGAAAAAATATTTCAGATAAATATTTGAATTAAAATGTATTTTTGAATGTTGCATATCTGCTAGAATATGTGTAAAGGCACACTTTCTAGAAAATATGTTACACAATTGAAATTATAGACATGTATTGATTCTGGATGTCTTAGTTTTGAATTTTGTGAACAATTAAATATTTAATAAAAAATTGTGATGAAGTAAATATATGGAGGTATTGAAATGTTTTATTTCGCCTACAGGCGAAACTTTCTGTAACAATTTTGTCTGTGTTAAAATGCAGATAAGCATTGCGTATAGTGCATGAAACAAATGTGTATCCAATATATTTGGGAAATTTGCATCGGTTTTATTTATTGGGCTAACTTGTTAGTGGTCAGTCGAATATCGATACATATCTTTCAGAGGAAAACAGCCCTTTTTTCAAGTTGCTGCTCTATAGATCTCCTACTATTATAGGAGAATAATGCAGAAATACTGTCCAAATCCATTCCTGAAACATTTCTGACTGAGAATTTGCAGCTCTCTAATTAACTTCCTTAAATAATATCCAAGCATTTATGATAGTCATGTCATGAAAATTGTAAAATAGCTTCAATATAATTTTTTATATTTAATTAACGAATTCTTTGCATAACAGTAGAAAAAATTATCCAATATTTAAAAATATAGAAAAAGGATAAAAATACGTAAATGGTTACTTTAGTAATCATAATAGAAATCATAAATTCACTTTATATAATGAAACATTTGCATGTTGTTGCATATATCCTAATTACAGCTATACTAGAAATTATATAAACGTAAGTAAATATACATTTATTTCTACATACCTAATATATTTGTAATAATTTCATTTCTTTTATAAATTAGATTTCAGTTTTATATATAGTTATGTAAAGTTCAGTTTCATATGAATTTGAATACGTTATTTGCGGATATCAATACACAATGGTATAACTAGACATCTCTGCCATCTGCAGAGAACTCACTGAAAATACATTCTCAAAATTTGATGTAACACAATTTGAATTATTTCCTCGAGATACATTCTAATCAGTTTTTAGACTATATTGCAGATATGCCACAGTACAGGCATGCATCTAAGGCAGCGGTGATCAAATCATGCTCTTTTTGCAATAGCACTCTTCCCAGCACGTGTGCACGACGGAGGGAAGTTCGAAACGCGGCGACACGATAACAATGCGGTGTTGCAGTTAAATTAATGTCAGTGTGCGAGGATTGTCGGCGTAATCATGTCGGATCATGCAGTAGATTTCAAACGGCGTTCGCTTCCACAATTACTTATATTAATCGGTAATGGGAATATCTACACATTTACTGATATGAAGGAAAGGTAAAATGTTTAGTGTGTCTCAAAGTTCTTAGTAACGTGAAGAACTCCAATATTCAGAGTAATTATTCTACATACTATGCGATTTGTATGGATACCGATCACACAACGGAGGTCGAAAAGTTAAAGAAAAACTTTCCATGACTGAACAATATACTGTTCAACTTTTATACGTTTCACCAATTTTCAATCCTGTCGATGATGGGACTAGTCCCCATAGCGCTAGAGTTAAATAAATAATAAAGTTGAGGAGACGGACCTGTCAGGTAAATATTCCATAATTTTATACTTTAATATACTGTTCATTTATTTCATTACTCTTATGCTGTTTTAAATGTATTTATTTGCATTAGTTCAAATATTAACCAATACACACTATCATTATAATGTAATTAGTGTTTAACAAAGAAGCTAATTTAGTTGTGCTTATTCACCCATATATTTCAGCTATTATTTGTGTTATTGTTATTATTATTATTATTATTATTATTATTATTATTATTATTATTATTATTATTATTATTATTATTATTATTATTATTATATTATTATTGCCGTATATTGCTATTGCAGGCAGAATCATTTGCTCGTGAATCAGGTTTTTCGTGTCAGGTATCAAACTCGTAGAGCATGTTGGGAAATAACACCGCAAATTGTCTGATGGCGAATTTATGAAATACTGTGTTAAACAGCACCTGAATTGTTATGCACAATTAAATTGAGTTACTTGTCGCAATTAGACTTTCTCCCACAATTGTTACTGCCATATACAATATCTTGTTGGTGATATTTTTCACAAGTTTATGGAAGTTGTAAGTAATTAATTCCATTTTACTTAGCTTGCATTTGCTGGTTGTATATGGCTGAAAACAGTTTTTTACTTTATATTTAAATCATTTATTACTTTAAATTAAAACAATAGAGTAAAAAACTAAAATTTTAACATACTTAAATTACAAACTAACTTTAATTTTACTGTATTTTACAATTATAAGTCACTTATAAAAATGTATAAATAAGATCAACGAAATAATTTTAAAAATTAAAATCAATAATCTGACTTAATCCAATATATAAAAATCAATGTTCGTTTGTTTGTTGGTTTGTTTGTTTGTTCGTATTCTATAATTCTAAAGGGTAAACAACATGATTTTATAATTGTCAATGTACATGCCCCCACAGAAGATAAAGATGACAAGATCAAGGATGAGTTCTATCAAGAATTAGAATCCTTATTTGATAGCCTTTCACGATATCAAATGAAAATTATCTTAGGAGATTTTAATGCACAGGTGGGGCGGGAAGATATATACAAACCAACAATAGGCAAATTCAGTCTTCATGAAGATAGTAACGATAACGGGGTTAGATTAGTCACATTTGACACATCAAAAATCGCATTGTTCAGAGCACAACATGTCAGCATAAGGATATTCATAAATACACCTGGATGTCCCCAGATGGAGAAACTCGGAACCAGATAGATCACGTATTAGTGGATAAACGCTGGCACAGTAGCTTCATCGATATTACATCAGTTAGAGGGACAGACTGCAATTCAGATTATCGTCTGCTCAGAGTGAAAATCAGACGACGTCGCTTATGAGTGGAACAAACGCTATAGATGGTTCTGCAAAATTTGAATAAAAAAAGTTGAAAAATGATGAAATGCAGCACGAATACCAAATCAAAATTGCTAATAGATTTGAAGTACTGGAATCTTCAGATGACAATGCGGCAAACGAAGAAGAAACCGATATATATGAAGAATGTGAGGCTATAAAAGATAGTATTAAATTGTCAACATCAGAAAGAATTGGTTGTTTAAAAAAGATGCAAAACAAGAACTGGTTTGATAGAAATGTGCCGACATTGTAAAGAAAGAAAGCTAGCAAAAATGAAATGGTTACACGAGCCAAATGAGGTAAATTCAGAGCAATTGGGTAGTATTAGACCGGAAACCACCAAGTTACTAAAGAGTAAAAAGAGGGAATATTTGAGAGAGAAGATGAATGATCATGAAATGAACTCAAAAATAGGAACATTAGAGAATTATATCAGGGAATTAGAATAGAGAAGAAAGGGTTTCAGGCTAGAAAAGAACATAATTCGGAATGAAAATGGGGATATGGTTGTAGATTCCAGGACTATATAAAATAGATGGAAAGTTACTTTAATCAGCTACTAAATGTACATACAGAACAGGACATTGAGGAGGATAATTTACAGACAGCAGAAATGCCAATCGCAGAGCCAAGAGCATTATAGGTTGAAATGGCGATTGAAAAATTGAAGCTGTATAAAGCATCAGGTTCAGATGAGATCCCAGCAGAACTTTTAAAATCAGGGGGAGCAAAATTGATGGACAAGATAAGCTGGTTGCTTAGTATGATTTGGGAAAAAGAAGCTCTTCCAGATGAATGGAAGGAATTAATTATCGTACCAGTTTATAATACCGGAGATAAAACTGATTGCAACAACTACAGGGGCATCTCATTACCTTCAATTTCGTACAAATTTCTAACAAATATGTTAGTAAGCAGACTTACTCCCTATATTTATGACATTCTAGGAGATCATCAATGTGCATTTAGAAGAAACAAGTCTACGGCAGATCAGATTTTTAGTATAAGACAGATTTTAGGAAAGAAATGGCAATATAATGGTACTGTACAACAACTATATGTAGACTTCAAAAAAGCATATGATTCAATTAAGAGGGAAAAGTTATATAGTATCCTGCTAGAGTTCGGAATTCCTAAAAACTTAGTTAGACTTATGCGAATGTGTCTAAATGGCACAAAGAGAAGGGTGCGTGTAGGCAAACAGTTTTCGGACACTTTTGAAATCCAGAATGGGTTGAAGCATAGAGATGCACTATCTCCTCTACTGTTTAATTTTGTACTAGAGCATGCCATTAAATCTTTAGAGAATGAGGAAGGCTTACAACTCAATGGTATTAATAAGCTGTTAGTTTATGTTGATGATGTAGTATTGATGACCGATAGCGAGGAGATACTAAAGAAAATACGCACACACCATTGAGTAACACTAAGAACTTAGGACTGGAAGTAAATATCAATAACACTAAATAAATGGTCGCACGTAGAAATTCATTATATAATGGAAATGGACAGTTAATGACAAATGAGGGAAACTTTGAGGAAGTGGCTGAATTCAAATACCTAGGAACAATAATCACAAATAGGAAAGAGATTCACAAATAAATTAACATAGGCTGAATTCTGCTAATTACTGCTATTAAGCATTGTAGAGACTCTTGATGTCCCAACTCCTTTCAAAAAACGTTAAACTGAAAATATATAAAACTATTATTCTACCAGTTATATTATATGGGTGCGAAACCTGGACTCTTACTTTAAGGGAGGAAAGGAAATACGAGTATCTGAGAATAAAGTACTTAGGAAAATTTTTGGACAAAAGAGAGTTGAACAGACAGGTGAATGGAGAATCCTACTTGATAGTGAACTACATGGTTTTCATAGGAAGCCAGATACAATAACAGTTAAGTCTCGTATACTGCAATGGGCAGGACATGTTGCACGTATATGGAATGAAAGACTTGCATGGAAGCTTCTTGTAGGAAAGCCAGAGGGAAAACGCCAAGTTCGTAGACCTAGAATGAGGTGGGAGAATAACATTAACTATGATTTGAGGAAAGTATATTATACAGGGAATGATTGGAAAGCATTAGCTCAGGATAGGGATGTATGGAGAGCTTATATCCGCGCAGCCATGAACCTACTTGTTCGATAGTGCCAGTGAGAAGTAAGTAAGTAAGTAAGAATCGAATATTTCAAAACACTCTACAAAATCGTCCGCGACAGCATATTATGTTTATGTTTTACGAATAACTCACAATAACCATTTTTGTCTTTCATTGATACCAAGATGATCGGGATAAATAGATTCCCGGGCAACCGTGCTGTGCCATACCGTTCATTTGAGTGAGATGGGGCTTTTTGAAAAACGTTCAGGTGATACCGGGGATGAACATAGCCTATAAGAAAATTGTAATACTTCACCTCTTTGCCCCTAAAAATCACACTTAATAGTGAAATACGTGAAATAAAGTCCCTATTTTGACGCTTAAATGGCTTACGTTGCCTACTCTATAACAAATACACCAAATTAGTATACACAGAATTGAACATCTCAAAAAACTCTACAAAAAAGTTCGCGACTGCATATATTTATCTTCTACAGATAACTCACAATAACCATTCTTGTCTTTCATTGATGACAAGAAGATCGGGATTAGCAGTTACCCGGGAAGTATAACAGCGCATGGCTGGTGGTAAAAACACATTATCAATTATTTAGGAATAGGAGCGCACGCCGGGTATTAGCAAGTATATTAATATAATTATTAAAGTCTAAATGGATGTGCTGATTATCTTCAGCATAGTAAGTCTACAGATGACATTTTTTTATTGTTAGGGGTGTGAACTTATATTAGTTACAGAACAGCTGTTTGATGTAGCGCCATTTGCAGATATAACGACGGGAACTAATATATTAACCCCATGTGTAAAACAAGCTGTAGAGAATATAGATTTTTTATATCTTTAACCACAGATTGGGCACTGGCTGTGATAGGGTGTAGCTTGGGAATTGTGTAGTGTCACAATGACAAACTAAAATATCAGACTATCTGCGGAATCCATTCCATCATTCATTAAGAAAATCTGTGTGCTAAAAGCTTTTTGTTGAATGAAGTGATGAGTGGTGTAGTTAAAACAATAAACATAATCACATCACAAAGAGTTCTTGACAGATCTTGATTGCGAGTATGTAACATACCCTATTTTCAGTGAAGTGCAATGGCTCAACAGGGAACAATTGTTGAATCGATTCTTCGAGATACTTGATCAAATTGCGACATTCATGGAAATGATAGGCTCAATATATTGTGCTAATATGTAATAAGAATGATGTACGTGTATTATACAATAAATCATAGCATTGTGATATGAGTCAAGATTTTTAAAATACATTACGAAACTCCGTTGAGGTCACTGTGTTAAAGATTTAGAAATGAAAGACAGTACCTGAGAATCTCAGACGTCCTGAATAATTTAATAATTTACAGTGTTGTTTTGTAGGAGGCCTTTCGATAACTTAAGTATCAACTTCTGTTTCATTTTGGTACTTACGTTACCGAAATACTTCCTACAAAACAACAATGTAAATTATTGGGGATGACTGAGATTCTCAGGTACACTTTTATATTTCTTAAATCTTTAATTGTAATATGAGTTTATAATTATTTTGACATTATTCAAACCAAACATAATTATATTTACAAAATAAATGGTAATAGCTCTTTAAATTAATATATTTTCATTATTCAATATCATCGATTACTGCACGATGCCAAAGAATGGTTTTATGTTTCCCTGAGAGGACGGTTGCATACTTCTCGACTAGTAATGCTACTGCACACGGAACTTCCTAAATGCAGTTCAGTTGGTCACAACTGATCTAAGGGTTAAGATTTGCACTGAATGCTTATTAATAAGCGGAAAAAAGTACAACAATTTATGAGTCTTATGAAGTGAGACTATTCACAGCAGTTTGAAGTCGTAATATGACAGATACGCAAATCTCGAGTGAATCAAAGGCATATATCTACATTTTATATTTTTTTGTTTTTTAATTTAAATGCTATATTTTTTGTATTCTTTTATGAAATGTTAAGCGTCATTTTATAAATATCATTCACGTTTTTGTGTGAAAATTTTTCGTCTATGAGTGTTGTGCCTGTCGTTTTTTTTCCCTTTGGAGAACACACACCTATCCAGTATTTAGTTTACTTACTAACTTACTGGCACAATCGAACCCGTATGTTCATGGCAGCGCGGACATAAGCTTTCCATACATCCCTATCCTGAACTAATGCCATCCAATCATTCCCTGTATAATCTACTTGCCTCAAATCATAGTTAATATTGTCTCCCACCTTATTCTTGGTCTACCAACTGAGCGTTTTCCCTCTGGCTTTCCTACAAGAAGCTTCCATGCACGTCGTTCATTCCCCATATGCGCAACATGTCCTGCCCCACGCAGTCTGCGAGACTTCATTGTTTTTATTATAACTGGCTACCTGTGAAGACCATGTAGTTCATTGTTACGTAGTATTCTCCATTCACCTGTATGTTCATCTCTCTTTGGTCCAAAAAATTTCCTAAGAACTTTAATCTCAAAAACTCGTAATCTCCTTTCCTCACTTAAAGTAAGAGTCCATGTTTCGCACCCATATAATATAACTTGTAGAATACAAGTTTTATATATTTTTAAGTTTGTTTTTTGAAAGGAGTTGGGACATGAAAAGTCTCTGCAATGCACAAGAGCACGCTTTTCTAGAATTGAGCCTATGTTTAATTTCTTTGTGCATATTAATTCCATTTGTGATTATTGTTCCTAGGTATTTGAATTCAGCCATTTCCTCGATATTTCTCTCATTTTTCATTAGCTGTCCATTTCCATTATATAATGCATTTTTACGTGTGTACATATATTTAGTTTTATTGATATTTACTTCCAGTTCTAATTTCTTACTGTTAATCAATAGTGTGTGCGTGTTGTCGTATAGTATCTCCTCGCTATCGGCCAATAGTAGGCCTACTACATCCTCAGCATAAACTAACGGCTTATTAATATTATTGAGTTGTACGCCTTCCTCATCCTCTAAAGATTAGATGGCATGCTCTAGTAGAAAATGAAATACTAGAGAGATAGTGTATCTCTTTGCTTCACCCCATTCTGGATTCCAAAGGTGTCCGAAAACTGTTTGCCTACACGAATCCTACACTTTGTGCAATTTAGACACATTCGTATAAGAACTACTTTTTAGGAATTCTGAACTTCAGCAGGATACTATATAACTTCTCCCTCTTAATTGAAACATATGTTTTTTTGAAGTCTACGTGTAGTTCATGTACAGTACCATTATATTCCCATTTCTTTTCTAAAATCAGTCTTATACTAAAAACCTGATCTGTTGTAGAACCTGTTGCTTCTGAATACACACTGATGATGTCCTAGAATGTTATCAATATAGGGAGTAAGTCTGTTTACTAATATATTTATTGCAATTTTGTACGAAGTTGAAAGTATTGAGATGCCCCTGTAGTTGTTGCAATCTTTTTATCTCCTTTCTTATAAATTGATATGATAATCGATTCTTTCCATCTGGAAGAGCTTCTTTTTCCTAAATCATACTAAGCAACCGGCGTATCTTGTCCATCAATTTTTCTACCCCTGATTTTATCAGTTCTGCTTGGGATCTCATCCGAACCTGATGCTTTATACATCTTCAATTTTTCAATCGCCATTTCAAAATCTAATGCACTTGGTTCTGCGACTTGCAGTTCTGCTGTCTGTAACTTATCCTCCTCATTGTCCTGTTCTGTATGTACATTTAAGAACTGATTAAAGTAACTTTTCCATCTATTTAATATACTCCTGAAAATCTGCAATAATTTCCCCATTTTCATTTCGAACTTTGTTTTGTTCTAGCCTGAAAGCCCTTCTTTCTCTATCCTAATTCCCTGATATAATTCTCTAATGTTCCTATTTTTTTAAAATCATTTCAAGATTATTAAGCTTCTCTCTCGGATATTCCCTCTTTTCAATCTTTAGTAGTGGTGGTTTCCCGTCTAATAATACCCAATTTCTGTAAATTTACCTCATTTGGCTCGTGCAACAATTTAATTTTTGCTAGCTTATTTTCTTTACAATGTCGGCACATTCCTCATCAAATCTTTCTTGTTTTTCCTGTACCAAGGCTTTCTGTTGCTGACAATTTATTAGTATCTCGTAAAGCCTCCCATTCTTTATTTATATCAGTTATTTCTTCGTTTGCCACATTGCCAGCTGAAGATTGTAGTACTTCAAATCTATTAGGAATTTTGATTTGGTATTCTTGCCGCATTTCATCATTTTTCAAGTTTTTTAATTCAATTTTTTCAGAATCATCGTTAGCGTAGGTTCCTCTCATAAGCGATAACCGTTGTCTGATTTTCACCCTGACCAGATGATGATCCGAATTGCAGTCTGTCCCTCTACTGATCTAACATCGATGATGCTACTGTGCCGGCGTTTGTCCACAAATACATTATGTATGATTCCGAGTTTCTCTATCTGGATACGATCAAGTGTATTTATGAATATCCTTATGCTGAAATGTTGTGCTCTTAACAATAAAATTCTTAGATTTGGCAAAGGTGACTAATCTAACCCCGTTGTCGTTACAATCTTCATGAAGACTGAATTTGCCTATTGTTTGTTTGAATATATCTTCCCTCTCCACTTTTACATAATAATCTCCTAAGACAATTTTCTTATGATATCGTGAAAACTATCAAATAAACATTAAAATTCTTCATAGTATTTATTTTAAACATTAAAATCGTTCTCCTAAATATTTGTTAAAACTTAGATATGTTTCTGACCTGACGATATATTAATTACATATTTCGTACCACTCAGAAAACTTAGTTCACTTTAACTACAGATGAGGGAAACTATTAAGAAGTTTTTTTAATAACTTTATTGCTAATTTACAATCTATCTTAAAAAGACAATAAGTAAATTTGTTAAAAGACGTAAACTTTTAGGAGAATACTGCCCATTGACAGCACTCACTCCATTATACAACATTTTATGCGAAAATGAAAGGAAGTTCTAATATTTTATTTCTTTTTAGTCTTCTTATTTCTTCACTGTTGTCTAGAAGATTGATTGCAAGATGATTAGGATTAACTTCTAATCGCCTTAGATATCGAGTGCTGTACTTTTCTAATTCTTCTTTTACAGTAGCTATTTTTAAATCATGATGAATGGTGGCGTTGTTTACATACCATGCAGCAACAATAAGACGAAGGGTCTTTGACTGAAATCTCTGTAAAGTTTCAATATTGGAATTTTTGGCATTTCACCATAATTGAATACCTTATGTCCAAATAGGCTTGAGTATAGTTTTATATATTAGAAGTTTATTTTCTAGATTCAGTTTTGATTTGTGACCTATGAGCCAATTAAATTTTGATATTTTTAGTTTTAATTCTGTACGTTTTTGTTGAATGTGTTCTTCCATGTTAAACGACGATCAAGATGTATTCCCAAATACTTGACGGAATCACCTGTTGGAAGAGTTTTATTATTTAATGTTATAGTAGGACAGTTACCAGTTCTTGTTCCAAATGTAATATGAATAGATTTATTTTCACTAGTTCGTATACGCCATGTAGTTAACCATTCTTCTGTCTTATTAAGTTGTTGCTGGAGGTGTTCAGATGCTTGCCTAGCATCTTCATGTGAATAGAGCATGGCAGTATCATCAACAAATGTAGCTACAAGTACTCCATTTATTTTGGAAAATCAGCTGTATATAGAGTATATAACAAGGCCCCAATATAGAGCCTTGTGGAACTCCAGAAAATATACTGTAAAATCAGATAATTCATCTTCATACTTGACTTGAAAAATTCTATTACTAAAGTAAGAACAAAGTAACAAGTAATATGGTAGTTGAAGATATAACTTCAGTTTATACTGTAGTTCTACATGCCACACTTTATCAAAAGCCTGTTGAATATCCAAGAAAACAGCAGAACAATATTTCTTACTTTCTATAGCGTTCTCAATTTAATTTACAACTCAATGAACTTGTTTCTATTGTACAATGAAAAAGCAAAACTGATGATCTGGCAAAAATATTACTCTCAAGTAGAATTGGTTTTTAGTCTCTTTAAAAGAAGTTTTTCAAATAATTTCGATAATATTGGTAACGGGTTTATTGGGCGATATGAGGTCACTTTGTTTGGATTTTAACCGGTTTTAGAATCATAATTATTTGAGAAACCTTCCATTTGAAGAAAGTCAGGATGTTCTAAATGCTGTTTTAAAGGAATATGGTGATAAAGACTATAGCTTTTCTTGATATTTCTCTAAGTATTTTAACTGTTATTAAGTCATAACCTGGACATTTCTTTATATTTAAATTCTTTTCAATTCCATTCTTCACTTCACTGGGTGTGAACGCCTTTTTTATCGGTAAAGACATTGGAAGTGGAATATTGAGAAGATTTTTTATTTCTTCTTCTTTTTCATCATTGGCAATATCTGTGTTAGGCTTGAAGACCTCATAAAGGTGATTTGAAAATATTCTGCTTTTTCTAAATTATTTCTAGCCCACCATCCTCTTTTTTAATAGGTTGAATCAATTTTTTTGTGTTCGCTTTAATACTTGCAAGTTCCATAGTGAATATTCATCTTAATGTTAGACTAAGATTAGTTATATATTCATAAAAATGTGACGTTCTTTAAATCAGAAAGAAGTTTTTTTTCAGTTTTTTTGCACTTTTTATTAAGTTTAGTTTTCTTCAGGGCGTTCGTATATGTTTGCCAAATCCTTCGAAGTTTTCTTCTATCTAATATCTTTTTTCCTTATTTATTTTGGATAGTTAATACAATTTTCTTCCTTTGGCGGCTTTAACTAGGCGTCGATTTCCATGTAGATACTTACTTACTTACTCACTGGCACTATCGAACCCGAAGGTTCATGGCCGCGCGGACATAAGCTCTCCATACATCCCTATCCTGAGCTAATGCTTTCCAATCATTCCCTGTATAATCTACTTCCCTCAAATCATAGTTAATGTTGTTCTCCCACCTCATTCTTGGTCTACCAACTGGGCGTTTTCCCTCTGGCTTTCCTACAAGAAGCTTCCATGCACGTCTTTCATTCCCCATACGTGCAACATGTCCTGCCCATCGCAGTCTACGAGACTTAACTGTTCTTATTATATCTGGCTTCCTATAAAGACCATGTAGTTCATTGTTATGTAGTCTTCTCCATTCACCTGTCTGTTCATCTCTCTTTGGTCCAAAAATTTTCCTAAGAACTTTATTCTCAAATACTCGTAATCTCCTTTCCTCCCTTAAAGTAAGAGTCCATGTTTCGCACCCATATAATATAACTGGTAGAATAATAGTTTTATATATTTTCAGCTTAACGTTTTTTGAAAGGAGTTGGGACATCAAAAGTCTCTGCAATGCATAATAGCATGCATTTCCAGAATTGAGCCTATGTTTAATTTCTTTGTGCATCTCATTCCTATTTGTGATTATTGTTCCTAGGTATTTGAATTCAGCCACTTCCTCAAAATTTCCCTCATTTGTCATTAGCTGTCCATTTCCATTATATACTGAATTTCTACGTGTGACCATATATTTAGTTTTACTGATATTTACTTCCAGTCCTAATTTCTTAGTGTTACTCAATAGTGTGTGCGTGTTGGCCTTTAGTATCTCCTCGCTATCGGCCAGTAGTACTACATCATCAGCATAAACTAACAGCTTATTAATACCATTCAGTTGTAAGCCTTCCTCATTCTCTAAAGATTTAATGGCATGCTCTAGTACAAAATTAAATAGTAGAGGAGATAGTGCATCTCCTTGCTTCAACCCATTCTGGATTTCAAAAGTGTCTGAAAACTGTTTGCCTACACGCACCCTACTCTTTGAGCCATTTAGACACATTCGTATAAGTCTAACTAACTTTTTAGGAATTCCGAACTCCAGCAGGATACTATATAACTTCTCCCTCTTAATTGAATCATATGCTTTTTTGAAGTCTACATATAGTTGATGTACAGTACCATTATATTCCCATTTCTTTTCTAAAATCTGTCTTATACTGAAAATCTGATCTGTTGTAGACCTGTTTCTTCTAAATGCACATTGATGATCTCCTAGAATGTCATCAATATAGGGAGTAAGTCTGCTTACTAATATATTTGTTAGAATTTTGTACGAAGTTGAAAGTAATGAGATGCCCCTGTAGTTGTTGCAATCAGTTTTATCTCCTTTCTTATAAATTGGTACGATAATTGATTCCTTCCATTCATCTGGAAGAGCTTCTTTTTCCCAAATCATACTAAGCAACCAGCGTATCTTGTCCATCAATTTTTCTCCCCCTGATTTTATCAGTTCTGCTGGGATCTCATCTGAACCTGATGCTTTATACATCTTCAATTTTTCAATCGCCATTTCAACCTCTAATGCACTTGGCTCTGCGACTAGCATTTCTGCTGTCTGTAACTTATCCTCCTCAATGTCCTGTTCTGTATGTACATTTAATAGCTGATTAAAGTAACTTTTCCATCTATTTAATATACTCCTAGAATCTGCAATCATATCCCCATTTTCATTCCGAATTATGTTTGTTCTAGCCTGAAACCCTTTCTTCTCTATACTAATTCCCTGATATAATTCTCTAATGTTCCTATTTTTTGCATTCATTTCAAGATCATTAATCTTCTCTCTCAAATATTCCCTCTTTTTACTCTTTAGTAACTTGGTGGTTTCCCGTCTAACACTACCCAATTGCTCTAAATTTACCTCATTTGGCTCGTGTAACCATTTCATTTTTGCTAGCTTTCTTTTCTTTACAATGTCGGCACATTCCTCATCAAACCATTTCTTGTTTTGCCTCTTTTTTAAACAACCAATGCTTTCTGATGCTGACAATTTAATAGTATCTCTTATAGCCTCCCATTCTTTATTTATATCAGTTTCTTCTTCGTTTGCCACATTGTCATCTGAAGATTCCAGTACTTCAAATCTATTAGCTATTTTGATTTGGTATTCTTGCCGCATTTCATCATTTTTCAAGTTTTTTAATTCATATTTTACAGAATCATCTTTAGCGTTCGTTCCTCTCATAAGCGATAGCCGTTGTCTGATTTTCACTCTGACCAGATGATGATCCGAATTGCAGTCTGTCCCTCTAACTGATCTAACATCAATGATGCTACTGTGCCAGCGTTTATCCACTAATACATGATCTATCTGGTTCCGAGTTTCTCCATCTGGGGACGTCCAGGTGTATTTATGAATATCCTTATGCTGAAATGTTGTGCTCTTAAGAATGAGATTCTTTGATGTGGCAAATGTGACTAATCTAACCCCGTTGTCGTTACTATCTTCATGAAGACTGAATTTGCCTATTGTTGGTTTGAATATATCTTCCCGCCCCACTTTTGCATTAAAATCTCCTAAGACAATTTTCATATGATATCGTGAAAGGCTATCAAATAAGCATTCTAATTCTTCATAGAACTCATCCTTGATCTTGTCATCTTTATCTTCTGTGGGGGCATGTACATTTACAATTATAAAATCATGTCGTTTACCCTTTAGAATTATGTATGATATCCTATCACTAACAAATTTAATATCTCGGATAGCGGATAGGATCCTCCTTCTGACTAAAAAACCCGTTCCAAATGCAGGTCTTTCTGCACCCCCATAGTATAATGCAAAGCTTCCTGATTCCTGACTACCTTTCTCCTGGCCACCTAACTTCCTGTAAAGCGACTATATCCAAGGGCGATTTATCCAATTCCCGCGTTAATATCTCTAGTGCCCCGCTATTGTATAAAGTCCTAACATTCCATGTTCCTAGGAACATGTCCCTGTGTTTGAGCCTTTGGCATGGGTTCCCTGAAGTAGTCCCCGCCCGGAGAATCGAATGGGGGACTATTTGACCTCCGGAAAATTTTACCCCAGATGAACCCATGTCCGCATTTCTTGACGGTTGTATTTTTACGGTGAAAGATCGTCACTCTTTCGCCCAAGGTACTTTTTTCGTCTGGCTTATCACCTTCGACCAGTCCGGCATGGGTAACCCTATCGGCAGCAATGCTACCGCCGGCATAGCTCTCAGGATCATTTAAGCACGCAAGCCACTCCACCACGACAAGGTAAAGATACCATGGAGGGGATTTCCATGTAGATTCTTGGAGTAATTTCGTAAAATACTCTGTTGCTGCATCAATATCGTCTTCGGATTTTAGGGGAATTTTTAGATTGATATTGTTGTCTAACCACCTCCTAAATGAATCCCAGTCTGTTCTATTATTATATAGTGCAGGAGATAGTGATTTTCTTATGATCATTGTGCTTATTGTTATTATAATAGGAGTATGATCAGAGTATATATCAAGACAAGATTCTATATCAATATAGTTATCATTAATGCCCTTGACAACAAACATATCTAATAAATCAGGTATTTGTTTTAATCTGTTGGCCAGCATGTAGGTTGACCTGTAGAAACATGTTCCATATTTATATTTATTAGACATTGTTGCATTTCTCTCTCCCTCTGGGAGTAATAAGTCTTGATCCCCATATTTGATGCTTTGCATTAAAGTCACCCCCTACAACAAATCTATTTCCTAATTGTTCAAAATAATCTTCAAACATTATACGATTAATTTTGTGTTTAGGCGGACAGTACACAGCTGAAAACGCCTAAAGTTCCCATTCTATCTTCCAGTATGACGTTAGTTGCCTGAATATGCTCCTTTTCATATTTAAATGATTCATAATGTTTTAAATTAGATTTGATTATTACTGCAGTTCCTCCATATGCTGTTCCATCAGGATGCTTTGTATCATAAACATTGTATCTTGGAATAGAAAAATAATTTTTATCTGTGAAATGTGTTTCGGAAATAAGTAATACATCAAGATTCTGATTATTTAGAAAAAAACTTCAACTTCCTGACGATGGTTAGCCAGGCCATTGGCATTCCATAATCCAATCCGGAGTGTTTGGGCCATTATTTCAATTTTGAAATAAGAGTGGTTAGAAGGTTTATTAGAGTCATTGTTTGTTCAGCTTGTGTTTTCAATACTTCTTCAAGCTTATTAAAGGAAACTAAAATTGCTTTAATATCATTATTAGTTGTCTCATGGTCATTGTGTCCAGTCCTAGTGGTACCAGATACAGTCTGAGAATAATACATCCTGTTAGACATCGGTCCAGGGTTTACATTTGTCTGTAATTCCTCAGCTTGCGATTGTCGTGTATTCATGTATTGAGTACTATTAGATGGAACAGTTTTTCGTCTTTGAATTTCATGATATACCGAGCAACCTTTATAGTTTGAAGGATGAGGTCCACCACAGAGCGCACAAATTGCTATAGTATTGTTGGGCTTAGTACATGTGGTAGTTTCATGGTCTTTACCACATTTAACACATCGGTAAGACCTCTTAAAATAAGATTTTGTATGACCATACATTTGACACATCTGACATTGTACAATATCTACACTTTTTCGTGGTGATTCAACTCTAATTTTAGCATGTAAAAGAAACTCTACTTTATATATATTCTTATTATTTTCATTTGGTTCCAAATCAACAAAATGCAATGGCAGCGGCAACTTTGTGACTATGTCTAATAGTCATTATATTTCGAACTTTGTATCCAAGCTCTTCTATTGCAGTTTTTATTTCATCAATTAGGATGGAAGGGTGTATATTTCTCAATACAATGCGATAGGCACGATCTTGTTTAAGCTGATAAGTGTGAAATTCAGCCTTTCCTTTATTGAGAGAAATGTATTAGCTTTCTGTAGCAATCAATTGTTTTTACCATTATTTTTATTTCGTTGTTGCGCAATGTTTTGTATATAACTTCATTATTTATATCTATTCCATTAGCGGATAAATGATGAATTAATTTCACTATATTTGTAACTCCAGCAATAAATACAGGTGGACGACGTGGTTCATTTCTTGTTTGTACATTGTGATTGTTGCTAGAATTCATATCATTACTTACAGGCTGAGATTCTCTAGAAGAATCGTGTTGAGATTCTGATGGATTATCTTGTTACATTTCATTTTCATTTAACGTAGCCAGAACAGCATATTGATTGGATTCTTCCAAATGTTTTCTTTTAGCTGGATATTGTAATTTAGGATATCGATTTCGTGTTCTTTTCATATTGGGTTTTGTTATCTGCCATCCATCATCAGAGTCAGATTCACTATCAATGATTGTAGAATTTAATTCACGATGAGGTAACTGGTCTTCCGATAAGCTTGGTTTATTTTGAAGTAGAAATAATGTTTGATTTGCTATTCCTTGTGCCAAATGTAATTCATTCGTGTTCATATTGAAAGCATTAGTAGGCTATTATGAAATAACTAGATCAAAAATAACAACAATTGGTTGCTAGGGTTATGTTTACCCTAGCAACAAAAAGCTCTTAAATATTAATACTATTAATAATACAAATACACAAATAATTCCTTATTTATATACACTTATCAGTCTTTGACAAATTATTGAAACATAGAAACACAATTTTTCAGATTAATAACACATAACTTATTATTTCACTAAATATATTAAGACAATATTACTAATTGCGTAATGCCAGATTCACGGCCTTCTAGATAATTCCTATGAAGAAGTGACAGAAAATAAATAATAGTTTAAAAAAACTAAAACTACACGCGTTATTAGAAAACCGAACTAAAAAAAGAAAAACCGTGGAGTGCTCTTCATTTTTTAGTTCGGTTTTCTAATAAATTGTGTTGTTTTAGTTTTTTAAAAATGTTATTTATCTTTTATTTTGGTTTTCTAATAAAGGGTGTTGTTTTGGTTTTATAAAAACTATTATTTTTTATTTTTAGTTTAATTGATTGTCATAAACCGGAATCCCTTGAAAATTTAAAAGCTTAATACTCTTCTAAAAATCGTCCGTGCCGTATTTGAACCAGCGACCTATAGATTACTGAAATTATATACCACTACAGTCCACCGCTCAAGCAACTGTGATCTTACAACGATTAACTAAAAGTCGGTAAGCCCTAACCTATTATACCGGATTTTATTTATTTTATTTTCTAATGATTTTGGCTAGGATTTTAGAAAACATTTATGAAATTATTTTATTGTCAATGGTCCTTTACAAGTATATAATATTTTAAGTCGATCAAATGTTTTTATGTGAGTGAAAATCATGTTTGAAAATTCAGTTACATAGATTGAGGTCCGTTACATAGATAAACAGATACAGGTCAAGTTAATATAACGCGTGTAAAGAACTTAGAAGTATTAATTACGAAAATGTTTGCGATGCAAAAAAAAAATAACATAAAATAATAACAATAAATAAAACATAGTTTCATCTTTGGAAACCCAAGCTCGTATGCTGTACTGTTATCAACCCAACATATCTAAAAAATATATTAATATCCATCCATCCATAGTATTTTCTGCCCGAAGGCAGGTCCTTCACTGCAATCATAGCATTTTCATGCTCTGACTGCAGCTTTTACTAGGGAATTGTAGGTGTGGTAGCTTCCCCACATCGATGAAGGATGATTAGATGATGGCTATATGATTTCGGGGACAGTTTGGGCCTTAAAGTTTTCCTGATTTTGTCTTACTGGTGAGGAAAAACCCCGATAAAAACCTCACCCAGAATAACTGCCCCGACCGGGGATCGAACCTGGGCCCACTGCATGACAAGGCAGCACGCTACCTCGAAACCACAGCGCTGGACTATATTAATATAAAAAGTATAAAATATGATATTGCATTTTATACTACCATTAATGCTAAACATGGTTTCTTGCTTTAAGTGTAGAGAAAATATTACTAGTATTAGATCATAAAGTATTTATGTTTGTAGACGGCGATGATCAAGACAAGTGGCAAGAAGAAGGGATGAAAGACGGGCATGGAAACATGAAGAGAGAAGCTTAGTACAATAATACCAGAGGAAAAACGCTCCGTTGGTAGACCAAGAATGGAATGGCAGAATAATACACGAATAATCATGATATCAGGGAAGTACATTATACGAGGGGCCAATGGAATATATTTGCTCGGGATGTATGGAGAGCTTATGTCCGCGCGGCTATGAATCCACGAGTTCGATATGGTCAGTGATTAGTTAGTGTTTGTTTATCGTATCGATGATTTAAATCTGTACACATTACACATTTTTTACCTGATCTTGGGTTTGTAAAGAAAGAAATCACACATTGTTGATTGAGAGGTATATTGTTTACTCATTGAGGGATAATAGGTAATTAACACGGTAATATTTGAGCTGACAGAGATAATATTTCAACTACAATTTACATCATTGTCTTCTTTTTTCCAATTTAATCTTGTCGTCCTTTGTATGAAAGAATGTGTGAACGCCCACGCCAAGATATGAAGCATAAAATAGGCCTATCTGATTGCGAGTTGAGTATCGTTATCATACAGAACATATTTTTGAAAATTATTTTTTATGTTTTTAGAATATTTCTAAAGAACATACACCTGTATGTTTCCAACGTAATTCATCCTAAGCCATACGATAGTAATTAAATTCAGTATTCAAAACTGTCCTTTTGATAAATTTCAAGGAAGACTTTAAAAATGATACAAAGTTGGAATTCGGGTACCAAAATACTAAACAACAAATATTTCGTTTTCTAGAATCAATAGTCCGTCGCTGCTGCGTAGTTGGCCGAGTCCCTCCGTCCCACTCCGGTGACCATGGTTCGATTCCCGGCGGGGTAAGAGATTTTTAAAATCTCAAATTTGGGACTGGGTGTATGTCGTGACCTAGTTGTACCAATGGGTTTAATTCCTCTTAAAAATAACATTTAATATCCGCAGGTTATTTTGTTTGTAATGCTATTTTAATATATTAATAATAACCAGATCATAACATAGCTAAATTTAATATAAAAGTAATTCCTATTTATAAATATTAAATGATAAACGTAGACATCTAAACTCTTATCTTCTAGACTATATCATTAGAATTAGTTATATCACATTTCTCATATTATAACGAAATGTGAGAGACCAGTTTTGATTGTAGCTAGAACGGATCTAAGGACCCATACTATAATGTAGGTGATGTTGATGATAATCATATTTATTTTATTGGTATATTTAACTTGTTTATTGTAACAAATCACATTATTGGATATAGTTTACATAAATAGTATATCTTGGTATTTAAATGCATTCGTTTCACGAATAAGTTAATATTAATAATTCGAATTAAATATAGATTTATTATTCCTTATTAATCTGTTATTTCGTAATTTGTATCTTCTTCGGTTTCCCTCATTTATAGGTATGTCATTTATTTCTACCATTCCAATCTCCTTCTTCCAAATTCCTTTCATCCATTACAGTTTTGACATAAGTTTTCCATTTTCATCTTGGTCTGCCACGTTTATTTTTTCCAGGGATTGAGTATTGGTATATATTTTTGTGGCCATATCATCCATTCTCTGTACTACGTCATACCATTTAAGAGTTAGATTTTCAATCCTCTTAAGAACAGATGTGTGACATTCATTTCTCTCCAAAGGAATTCATTTCTTATTTTATCCTCTCTTCTTTTAATTTATCTATTTATGTTTAATGTTATTTAATTTATATATTTGTCTTCAACCATTACTGTAGTAATTAACAATTACAAATAATTGTAAATTTAAGAAATCATATAAAATATCTTAAAGTATTTACTTCTTTAAAATAAACCTGTATCCAACTCCTGTATACAAAATTGTATATACTTATACAGAATAACGTATGACAAGTTACCCCTGAAAGGGAGTTTTGCCCCTAGAACCAGAATCATATTATTTCCTTTAATCCCCTGATACATGTAATATTGAATTACCTTTCATTAGTTTAATCCCATGCTCCTAATTCTCGGAGCCTATGACAACAAATTCCATATACAAAAATCCTGCCTCAGGTGGAATATTGTATGTTGAGATAATATTAACTAAACTTACATGTAGCAGATTGGAAGCAAAAAAATATTAACATGTTATAAATCATTCAAGGGATTCCTATAAATTCTTTCTTCCTTCTCTCCTAGGTAAATACGCTTTAAATAACGTATATTACGATTCTATAATCACTAAATCGACGTTTCGTCTAAACAATTTTAAGGGAGGGAGAAATTGTTGTGGATATTTGATAAAAAGTTCATAGGGACTTTTTGAAACCAAAGAATTGAGAAAACATCATACCTGTGAAGAACCAGATATAATAAAGTAACTAATTATCGTATCTTAAGTTGGATATGTGTGTACACGAATGGTAATTAAAGAGAGATAAAAACTTATTTGTAGATAACCCAGAGGTAAAACTGCAACAGGTAGGACAATAATTATTTGGGTTAAAACATTAAACTGAAATTTGGGGAGGTGAATTATATATGATGTAAACAGATAATTATATGTTTTATTTTAGGAAGTAATATTTTGAGGTTTTTAATCAAGTTTTTTTGAGTCTGTACTATCTTACCTCAATTTAATGTTGATTTGTTCTCGAACATGGCCAGACTGGTTAGACGTTTGTTGTAAACCCTTGATGTCGATGTCAGATCCATCCTGCGGTTGGCGGAAGAACCACAAAAACGAGGTCACGTTCAGTCGGTATTTTTCGAAATTCCTAACTCTGTTTTTGTTCTTCTGACTGTAAATTTTTTCCAAATAGTTATTTTGTGTTTTCTAACTGTTTTAATAATTTAATGTTGGAATTTATATTATGTTTTTCAGACCAAACATGAGCAGCAACTGCAGATATTTCTATTTCCCCATTTTTAATATTTCTTATGTGTTTCTTGGTTGGATTTTCAGGCTTCTTTTTGTTTTTCCTGTATACATATATATATATATGTATATATATCTTTTCACAACCAGTACATTCAATTTGATCCTGATTTATTACTTTGATCAGTTTTTTTTCATTTTTGTTGGTTTCAATAGTTTATTTAAACTGTGGTTATTTTTCGACGCTAATTTAATATTAAATTTGCCAAATATCTTTTGGAATTTATAGTGTGTGAATTTCCTGTATTTTTTCATAGGTGGTTTTTCTTTTTCAAGAGCACTTTTGTTGATAATTGTTTGTTTCTTATGCTTTTCAGTTCATTTGTGTACCATTTTTTCATGAAACCAGTTTTCTCTTTCTACTTTGATTATGTATTTATTCTCCAATTTGAAATTTTGTTCGTTTAAGGGTAAGTTTACCAATCTGTGAATTAAACTATTGAATGCTACAAATTTATGTCCAATTGGAATGAACCCTATTGATTTAATACAATTTTCCGTATGCGTATCTTTCCTATGAATCCCAAATTCAACTTTTGCTTTTTTCTGCATTTCTAACAAATTTAAGTTCAAAACGTATGTGTATTTTCTTCTATTTCTAATGTAAATTTAATGTTTGTACTCTGTAAATTTAACAGCTTTAGGGAATCTTCTACATGTTTTTCTTTTACAATACAAATTTTATCTTCTACATATATGCTCCAAAATTTAAACATTGTGGAATGTGCTTTGTGATTTTACATTCAACGTCATCCACAAATAAATTTGCTAGGAAATGTGATAATTGGTTTCCCATTGAGAACCCTGATATTTACCTACAGAAACTCCCATTGAATGTAGACATAATTGGTCAATACATAACTCAGTTAATATCACATAGTCTTTTCTGATCTCTCTATCTATATTATTTTTATTTAACCAGTTGTTCAATATCTCCAATTTTTTTTGTTTCGGTACATTTATGATTAATGAAACTACATCGAAGGAAACTAACATATCTGTAGGTTCGATTTCCACTTTTTCTAAATTCTCAACTAATTCTAATGAATTTCCAATCAGTTGACTTTCAAAATTATTAATTATTTTAAATTCATTATTCAGCCATTGTCCACCGCTGTGGTCTCGATGTAGCATGCTTCCTTGTCACGCAGCGGGCCCATGTTCGATCCCCGGTCGGGGCAGTTTTTCTAGGTGAGGTATTTATCGGGGTTTTTCCTCACATGTAAGACAAATGTCAGGAAACCTTTAAGGCCCAAACGGTCCCCGAAATCATATGGCCTTCATCGTCATCTTTATCATTTTCATCATCATCATCATCCTTCACCGGTGTGGAAAGCAACGGGAAGCTACCACACCTACAATTCCCTAGTAAAGCTGCAAGCATAGCAGCTTCTGCCTTCGGCCAGAATTGCTATGGATGGATTCAGCCATTTTGAAATGTTGTAGGTTGGCGATCCAATATTGGTAATAATTGCCTCCATTTTGTTTCCAGGTTTGTAAATTTTGTAAAGTTATTGAATATTGGGGTTTTTGGGTTGCTCACTTTTAATTGAAATTTTTCTTTTTCGTTAAGAATTTTAACAATTTGAAGTCAGTTATCTACTTGTTTGATTGGTTAGAGGATCAGTCTTAATGTTTTAATTCACTTCTTCTTTCAAAAGTTCATCCATTCCGTTTTGATAATCTTCTTTATCTAGAATTATGATTTGCTTACCCTTATCTGTTTTGGTGTATACAGTATTTTTTGTAATTTATTCGTTTGAGTGTTTTTAAATTTGTCTTGCAAATTTGGTTTTTATTTGTGTTATGTATTTTTTTCTAAAACCTCTTCATAATTTTTTATAATGATCTTTTTTTCCTCTCTAACCCTTCTATTGCATTTTCGATGTCCGCTATGTATTCTTCTATTCTGTTGAAGTAATCTACTGCTGTTTTTAGACCTTTTTATAACAATTTTGTCTCTTCTAGGTTAAAGGTTGCTTTAAAAAAATGACAATTTGTGGTGGAATCTGGTTATTCTTTATTTCTAAAATGTTTCTGATGTTTGCTTAGAGTTGGTATTTTCTTCCTTTTCCTTTCCTTCGGTTCATTTAACAAATGTCTTATTTTTTCTTTTGCTTCTCAATTTTCTTTTTCGTGGTTAGGTTCAGATAGGCGAAAAAAATATTTTTTAGGTTTTACCAAATAATTTTACCTAATATTTTAGATAGATATATATTGACATGTAACAAATATATTTTAATATCCAGATTGTTGATTATTTCGTAGTGTTTGTTCTTTTCTAGTTTGTGTAATTTGTTTTCTAATTTTTGTTGTTTGTTGTTATTTTTTCTGGTGTTTTTTTAATAAAAATTTAAACATTGGTTTATTAATTTAATGTCTGCTAATCGTTTAAATTCCTCTTACATTAATTAAAAAAATTAATTTCATCTTTAATTTCCGAAAGATAGTTATAAGAGGTATTGAGTTTGGAGGACGCCATCTTGTTTTCCGTTATTCACAATCTAAGACGACTTCTGTTTTCTGTCATTCCTTGTAACTTAAGTAGTTGTAATTATTGTTTTATTTTAGGAAGTAATATTTTGAGGTTCTTTTAATCAATGATATTTATGGGGAGTTTATATCTGAGTGTTCATGGACCTTCGTGATTGAGAGTACTAGTGAGTTAGTCATAAATGTTAAATTTTGTTGTCGTTAAAATACGTTTTTCCAATATACTAGATTACTAAAATACAATTACTTTCTAACACCTGATAGCAGTAATGAAAGATATATATGAAAAAAACAAAAATTAAATAAATCAAAGGGAACCAACAAATAAAATAGAAGGAGTTAGACAAGGTTGTCTATTATCAACCACTCTTCTTAACATTTACTTTGACAACATAACAAGATCATGGAAACAAATAGCAATGGGCGGTATTAGCTAAGGAAATATAATTATAAAAATATTATCTTTTGCAGATGACCAGATTTTAATAGCAAAATCAGGTGACGAATTACAAAGGTTGCTATATAAACTAAACTAAATATAAAACATATGTAGTATGGAAATATAATCAGGAAGAACAATGACATTCAAGAGCACTCAATCAGTTCGGACAAATATAATATTTGAAAATGAACTAATAGAACAAATGACAAAATATAACTTCCTAGGTTCCAAAATATCATACACAACGGAAATAGATATAAATAACGAACTAAATAAGTTTAATTAGATAACACGAACTCTAAGAAGAACTTCTTAAAATAAAGCCAGAAAAGACTCTACAATGAAATTATAAAAGACAACTAGCTGGCCCGGCGAACGTCGTGTCGCCTTTAAATATTTTTACGTTAATTTTTACGATGTTTTAATAGTTACCTGCTATTCGGGGCGGAAACTAATCCAACAAATCAAAGATCATAAAAATCGATCCGGCCGTTCTTGAGTTATAAATAGTGTAACTAATCCGACTTTGTTATACATACATACATAAGGACTTTATTAAACTAAAAGTAAGATACATACAATATTATTTACAAATATGGATCGCACGGGCAGTAAGCCTTACGTGCTGTTGACAGTCCGTTACAATAAGTTGATGGTAAAAAAAAAAGGAAACACAATAATATTACAATTAGATATCAATAAAATTACATTATACATTAACTTAGTTATGAAGAATTATTAAGAATTAATGGCTTTGTTATATATATAAGTCCCGGCCACGCGTTGCTGTGCCTAAGGTAAACGTTAAATTATGTTGTACGAGTAGTAAACTAAGTGAAAAATCTAAATCAGAAAGTTTTTGTTTTACGCATTTTTTTAATTCTGGTACGTTAACTACCCGGTATAAATATGGGTGGTGGTTTATGTGGAAGTGGTTTTGTTGATTGAGATGAATTTATGTGTCTGCATTCTCAGTATCATCCATAAGTGTAAGTTATCATAAGGATTATGTACATTTATGATGGAATATTTTGAGGAGGCTTGCTAATTTCATTAAACTTTCGTTTCTTTCTACGAACTTGTTGGCAATTTGGATTCTCATCGTCATCAAGAAGTCTCTGTATAGTAATATCATCTTGTGATATATTATAGTTATCTTGATCTTGTTTTTCATTTAATTGAGGCATGGAGATTGTTTGTGTAATATTAGGCATATTTTCAGAAAACAATTATATATTTAACACGTGCTCCCTGTCAATATGACAGTAATTGTGGCATGAATGGCGGAAGGATACAATTGGCGTTTGTTTCTGTTAGGATCACTCTAATAGAATAGAATAGAATAGAATAGAATAGAATAGAATAGATTTATTTAGCCTGGTGGAGTTAAGGCCATGTGGCCTTCTCTTCCACTCACCAGAACAAGCATATGTTACATATGAATACAAAAAAAATACAATAATAGTCATATAAAACAGGACAAACATATGTTACACATGAATACAAAAAAATTACAATAATAGTCATATTAAACAGGACAAACATGTTACATATGAATACAAAAAATAGTTACAATAATAGTCATTGAACAATTAATTATCTGTCATATTGAATAATAATGAAATTAATGTCTAATAATAGAATGAAACTAAATACAATTAAAATTAAATTAATGATACAATGAATAAAAAAGGAATAACAGCTCGAATCTACTATGCATAAAAAGAAGAGAAAAAAAATACAAAGAAAGTAATAAACTACAATGAATTAATCTACGCTTTTATACAAGGAATTAGGTAAATATATTAACAAATCCTAAGTCTATTTTTATTAAATAATGCAAAAACGCATTATTAATTCTTAAAAAGTAGTATTAGTGAGTTGTTTCTGTTAGTGATTTTATTTTCAATTTATTTCTGAAAGATGGTAAAGTTTGGCAGTCTCTGACATAGGGTGGAAGTGAATTCCATGTTCTAGCAAGAGAAACTGTAAAAGATTTCGAATAATAGGTAGTATGATGAGGAGGGATATAAAGGACACTGTGCTCAAGGGATCGGGTATCTAAGTTATGTGTATCAGAGAGTTTAGTGAAGCGGTGTGATAAATAATAAGGTAAAGATGTGTGTAATATGTTATAGAGAAGGCATAGGGAATGGATGGTTCTACGATCTTGAAGACGAAGCCATGACAATTGTTCCAGGGATGAGTAACGTGATCAAATCTACGTATACCACAAATAAAACGTATGCAAGAATTGTGAACACGTTGAGGTCTTTGGGTAAGAACAGTATTTAGGTCAGTAAAAAGTATCACAATAATCAAAATGGGGCATTGCAAGTGTTTCTACTAGCATTTTTCTTAGAGAAAACGGTAAACAATTTCTTATACGATTTAATGAGTGTATTATTGAGAAGATAGTTAGCAAATGTTATTTATTTGTTTATTCCAAATTAAATGTTTATCCATAAACACTCCTAGATTTTTTACTGTCTCACTATAAGGGATCTGAACCCCATTAAGTGACACATGTAATACTGCATTTGTGTTAATTGAGGATAATAGTATCTGATGGCCCTAATGATTGCTTGTGTCTTTCTAGGATTTATTGAAGTCCAATTTCTCTGTCCACGCCGTTAGCGAGTCAAGGTCCTCATTAATATTGGTTACCGCGTCATTTAAAGAATATTTGTCTGAGTGAAGGTAGATCTGCATGTCGTCCGCAAATAAATGATGTTTGCAATGTTTTAGGGAGTCAGATATGTCGTTTATATAGATTGAAAAAAGCAATTGGCCGAGCACCGAGCCCTGTGGAACTCCAGCTTTACGGTAGGTCCAAGAAGAGCGTAATGTAGAATTTCCTACAACATATTGCTGGCGCTCACGAAGGTAGGAGTTGAACCATTGCGTGACACTCTCAGAAGTGAGAGGTTTTTTAGTTTAAGCAACAAATAAGTCCAAGTCTACCGTGTCAAATGCTTTACTAAAGTCAAGTAGTGTAAGAATAGTAAGTTTTCGATTATCAGATGCTTCGCGTATGTCTTCACATATATTTAGTAGAGCAGTATTTGTATTGTGTCCTGTCCTAAAGCCTGATTGTATTGATCTAAAAGGTCGTGTTCAGTTAGGTAGTCAGTCAGTTGTTTGTGGACTAATCGTTCCAAAGCTTTTGAAAGGGTAGGTAAAATACTAATGGGTCGAAAATCGTTGGGAGTTAAGGGAGTTCTTACTTTCGGGAGTGGGCGTACAATTGCTTGCTTCCACAATGTGGGATATATAGAGGTTTGTAGTGAGGAGTTGAAAACATGAATTATGGTAGGTAGTATAACGTCGATTATTTTGTTAATTACAGTGATATTTATACGGTCAGTACCTTCTGCTTTTGTTTTTTATTCGTTTGAGAGCTTTCTTTATGTCATTTTCTGTAAGATATGAAAATGGAAATGTTCTCTGTCTGGTGGATTTGTCAATAGTAGTTCACTTATTGTATGTGTTTTGTCATTAGGGGTAAAGAATGTGCTTGTAAAATGGTTATTAAGTGTGTTCAGAGAAACAGGTAGTTTTTCTACCTGTGTGTCTTTCCTTCCTACACCCATTTTATTCAGATTTTCCAAATATCTGGGTTATTGTTATTAGGTTCAGTAAGGCTGTGTAGATGTCTAAGTTTGGCGTTTCTGATAGTTTGTGTAGTCTTGTTACGTAACCGTTTATAGTGATTAAGATTTATATCAGTTTTGTCGACTCTATATTTCCGATATGCTGCGTCTCTTTCAGTCACCAAGTCACGAATGTTAGCAGACATCCGGGAGCAGAGTGTCGTTTCACTAGTTTAGTTTTCAGTGGAGCGTGCCTGTCATATAGTTGTAATATAAGGTTATTTAATGCCTCAACTTTTTCGTCAACAGAATGTAACGTCCATATAGTATGCCAGGGTAATTTTATAGCGTCTTCAAGTAGAGCTGCATTGTTTATATGTTTTAGGTCTCTATATGTGATAGTCTTACGAGCTTGTTTAACGCACTGCAGTGAATATGCTAAGAATATAATATCATGTGCTGATATTCCGGGAGCTGACAGTTGCCCGTGGGTTAGTACTCTGTCTGGATTATTAGTAGCAATTAAGTCAAGTAAAGTCTCAGAATGATTTGTGTGATGTGTAGGCTGTAAGGGAAGGATAGTCATATCACAAACTTGGAACGCGGACATAAGCTGTTGTGTATGTCTGTTGTCAGAGTCTAGTATATTTATATTAAAGTCACCCACGACGATAACGTGTTCATATTGTATACGTGCGTTTTGTAGAGCGGATTCTATTTCTGCTATTTTTTTCATTTTAGGGGGTTGGTACACTACACAAAGAAGGCATTTTTTGAAGCTTGCGTATATTTTCTATAAACATAATTTCAGGAGATGTCTCGTTATTAGAAAAGTATACAGACTTAGGGCAAAGGTCTGTCCTAACGAAGACCCAACCCGCCCCCTCGACTATGTACACGATCATGTATAAGAAAAGTATAACCATCCATATCAATTAAACTAGAATTAATGGAGGGAGTGCGCCATGTTTCTGATACGAGAATAGCATGCATATTGGAAGAAGAAAAAAATCATTCTAATTTCGTCTGTATGTGCAGTTAAGCTTTGTGCGTTCAAGTGAACCACATGTAGAGAAGACGGGAAGGGGGAGAATGCTGTTTCTAGAACCTGTCTTTGCATTATTGTTGTTTGGAAGGGGTTTGAGAAGGGTAGTGTCCTCGAACCTGTCAGAGACCGCCAAATGAATAGCATTATTTGGATGGAAAATTTTAAAAATATTTTAACTAGAATTATAAGAAAAGAACAAGTCACTAATATCTTATTCAAATATTAAATTAATAAATAAAGTAAAATTTCTAAATATAATACTAATAATTAATGTGAAATTTCTAAATATAATTTTAATAACTTATATAAAAGTGCTAAATTGGGGATATGGTATCACTGGGCGTGTTTGCACTAGGTAGATTTACATATCAGAGGCCCGGGTGATGATGCGTTTGGTATCTCCATTTTTCACATGTATTGCGCCATCAATTGTCCACACATTTGTGACGCCAAATTTTGTGATCCAGTCCTTTAACAATTTATATCTAATTTGGGTGAGATCTTCTCTTACTGTGATCCCACTGCCTTTCAATTGTTTTTTACTTTTGGAAGACCTCCCTTCTCTTTCTATAACTGATGAACTTAACAATAACAGGCCTTGGTCGATCCGACTTTTTCCCAACCCTGTGACTCCTGTCGATATCACAGGTTTATAATTTAACTCCAATTTTGGAAGCCACGTCGATTGCTATATTGTCCGTATCTTCACCATCCTGTTCAGGTATACCGAAATACGTAGACACTGTCGACGTTGGTATTGCTCTAGCGAGTCGGTTTTCTCACTTAACTGTTGTTCCAGTTTTAATATTTAGTTGTCCCTCTCCTGAAGCGAGAGTTCCAACTGCCTAATAACTTCCGTATTACGGTCTATAGTTACCTTTATCTCCGACACAATAGCCTCACGCACGGAGTCCTTCAACAGCTGCATCATGGCTGGATCCCGCATACATTCTTGGACCACACGCTTAGTTATTTCTTCTTTGCTTTCTTCACAATTTCTTGTTTTACGTGGAGCCATTATGCGTAAAATTAAGCTACAAACAAAATAAATTCGCAATATCGATATTACGTTTATAAAAACAAACTAACACCTGCTGAAAATTGTGCAAAAGCACGAGCAACCAGTTTCACTTTTAGGGTCGCATGTTTGGACGCATTAGACAGTAAAATGCCTTCTCTGCTGAGCAAGTTGTATGCTAATACGATTTTGCTTAATCAGAAATCTGTTCATGCGATAATAATTGGTTAAATTTGTAAGCTACCTGCGGAGGTACCTTACATGAGCAACTCAAATTAAAATCCCGAAGGGAACCGAACGGGAACCGATGGTAATCGATGTACTTTGCTGCTTTATCCAACAATTTATCCAAGATGTCGGACCTTGAAGACTTCGATCATGTTTTCGGTATACACGGAGAAGAGGAATTTGATAGAGTCTACCAAAGAATTCAACTGGAAGAACAGGAGAATCGGCGTAATATTGCATGTCGCAGACGTGTTTGTATACGGTATTATTTGCGGGATGCAAGCATAAATGCATTCCTCTATAGCAGACGAAAATAACGGAAGTGGTTTTATCGCTGAGAATTCTGGGTAATTCGTTGCCAATATTACGAAAACGTCGATTCTCGTGCGTGACCGATAAGTCGGCCGTTAATTCGTTCTCAGCAATTGCTCACGGTGAATCAGCTCACTAGTGATTGGAAGTAATTTGAGTAGAGAGTAATGTTCTAAAATACGACCCTTATTCACAATCCGCCATGACAGTTAATAGCGGATAAGGTATATATAATTTTTAGTCATAAATAAGTGAAGAAGAAATGAATGTTAATAATTTTTGGTATCGTTTTACCTTATTTCCTTAATATACGATAATGCCTAAGAACACTGTTTCTATTGATGATGGTTCCGTTTACTTTTCAATAACATTGCAGGTAAAATCTGTAAACTCAGATGTTAAATTAACTATATCTTTTACTGGAAGTTGTGGATGCGTTTCACTAAACTTGTGAAATGCATTTAAAATAACTGTTTTTTGACCACTAGTCAAATGTTTGCCAGACTTGTGTTTTACAAATTTAGATGGCAACACAGCATCAGAAGGCTCGACACTTTCAGCTATGTTGTCACATCAGAATCGACTGAAGCATGACTCAAATGCATCATCCATATGTACTAAACTATTTTAAGTTGTAATTACTGATTAGATATATTTTAGAATATTTTTTTATGTTTTTAAAATTATTATTTTAATTTAAGAGGAGTAACAAGTATATTCAGAGGACATATTTTTAATTTAATGAAGTCAACTACTTTTCCGCGTACTTATTGCTTCTACATCGTATGTCGGTGTCAATAACCATTGAAAAGCAAGCAGGTCACACGGTTTTATTTTGACGAGGATCACTTTAAGAGTGGATAGCATATTGGCCTATGTGATTACCTAATCCGGTGTTTATACCTTTTCCATGATGTCAAATTATAACTTATTTAAAATTTCATTACGAGCAGAATATATTGTCTAATGTTGGCTCACCTGCAAATTCTGTTATTTTCACCACAACCTCAATGAGTAATGTAGCACAATTTTCACTGAACTGTTTGAAAATAATGAGCATAATTAGTTTTTCTTTGATTTTCATATACTCTCCAATATTTTATTATTATATAGAACCGGCCATTTTAAACAACTGAAATTCCAACGTATTCTGCATGCGTAAATATATAACAATGTTCATAAGATTAATTACAATTTTTAAATTTTCCTATATAAATTTTATATACATGCGCTAGATTGTACTTTTATTTTCTTACATGCTCAAAGATAAAATGGTTATTTGATCAATGAAAACACAGTTACATCATGTTTTTTACATTACAACTGGAACCTAATCGGAAGAGCAGCACTGAAGCAGCATTGTTAAAGGAACGACATTTCTATGACCACGTAGGCAGTCTGATGTGTACATGAGCTAGATGGAGTATGATGTAAACTATGGCTTTATCTAACTTAACTTTAACTTCTCTCTTTCACAATTTCTACAAATAATATTTATATTATAAGTAATAGCGTGGTTTATAATATGAGGCTTCAAGTTGGAAATATTAATTCAAAAATGTAAAATGTTTACATTATTAGCAATATTTGGATGTCACTTTATGTCCAACAAGCAATTTTTTTTTTACTTTTCACTGACATGGTTTTATTTAAAATCTTAGCAGAAATTATGAATTTGTATTAATTGTGATAAAATAATAATATAAGTACTTTTGTAAGTCTTCCTCAATGAAAATTTATTTTTTTCCAAAAACTTCATTAAATTTTTAAATCATAAAGGCATTTCAGAACATGTTTCATCTTCGTCATGCAATTTGGTATCAAATGCCTTTCAAAACATATTTCGTTTTCGGCTTGAAGATTAAACATGTTTTGAAAGGTCTTCATGATTCCATTTCTTGAATAAAAATCAATTCTAATTCAGGAAGATGGATTAAAACAAGGTACTTATATTATTATTTAAAAATAATTAATACATAACCTCATTGTGTTAATAAATGTTAAATACAAAGTATTGAAAATCATGATCAGTGAACCTAGCTCATAATCAAATGTCAAAATAAAATTGTCCACAATGAGCAATCTGCAACCATTTTGTTTACACAAAAATAATTCCACTCTCGGTTAAATTTACCATAGTTTCTTAAGCTAGTCCCTTCACTGTTATTGAAGTAAGTGAAGAAATAAGTGCTAGTCACTTATGAAAACTAACTGTTTAATCAAATAAACTTTAAGTAACAAAAGTACTTCATTCTAGCTCTGAATTATTCAGCAATCCATCCTTTGCATTAACCAAGATTATACAATTAAGGTACTTGAGGGTGTTATGGCCAGGTTGGTGTTATGGCCCATTGTTTAATGTGAACGAATTACACGAAGCAGCCAGTAAATGGATGTGGACGGAACTTCAGGACGTTCTGAAAAGTCGATTACGATGAATGGAGGAATGTTAGTCCAAGTAGTCTTTGAACGGAAGCCGCCATTTGGCACATGAACGCGAAGCTAGAATCTCGATTGTCATATTTGCTCCTGGTATGTTATATATATTTCCATAGGTAATCACCATTTTAAATTGATTTGATTGTTGATATTGTATCACTTAGTAACGTACAATCTAACAATGGAGTAATTTGTTGTGTAAAGTAAAAATGGCGGTGGTTATTACGTATTGTTTTTAAAAATACTCAGTTCGTTGTTACGGCCCAGGCATTGCCTGTTGGGCCATATCACCAACACATTTATAATATATCAAAATAACTGCAATATTAAGCAGATTTGCCAACCAATGTGAATGCTGAAAATGAGCCCTCAACACCTCTAAATCTAAACATAAGTCGCCGGGAAATGGATCAAGAAATTCATCAGGGCAGAGATAATTTAGTGACTTCTTCCCCGCACCTAAGAGGGTGAAGAATACAATCTCTAACAGAAAACCAGCTATCAACTCGCATCGGGTACATTTGAGGAAGCAATTGTTTTCAGAGAGCAACACCAAGAAAACAACAGCTAAGATCACTAACATCAGCAAGACGAATAAATGCCAAAGAGCTGATATAACGGAGGGGAAAGGAAATCCCAAAAAATCTACCAATCCAAACTCTCAGATGGTACTGCTCAGTTTGCAAAAAGACCAGGTTAAGGGCAGGAGACTGTGTATAATGTGTAATAATTATGTTCATGAGGAATTCGTGGGGCTGTCCAAAGAAGATCACGAACCTTTCGTTTGCCCCATTTGGGAATGAATCTTTGTTTCCATTAATTTGACAAATATGTTTGAGTTAATCATTATTATACTGTCGTAAACTGTTCTTATTCATACTGTGAATTACACTGCTTTCCTTGCATATTAATTATATTCCTGAGCAAAATTTAACCAGAGTTTTAAGTGGAAAAATAAGTGGGCCATATTACATACATATGTTGGTGTTATGGCCCAAAGGTAAGCTTTAGGGAAACAACTAGTTTAGCAAATTTAACATGCAAGTAAAATAATTACTTGTTTTTGTAAGAAAGTAAACATATACAAGAATATAATACCAAGAAAACCAAACAAATTCGGGCCAAAATGGCGGCTGTAAAAATTCTCAAACGTTAAGTGGGCCATAACACCCTCAGTTACCTTACTAAATATGACACGTTAAAATAATAAGGAATTTAAATATAATTTACTTGTTACACTACGAAAATATTTATTTCTTACAATGTCTTTATATTTATACATGGTAATTTAGTGTAATGCATGTGAATACTGTGTGCAGGCACATCGATCAGATATTTCCATTACGCGCAGTGAGAATTTTTTCTAAGTCCCAGGCAGACACCTTGCACATGCAGCAACAAACCCGAAGCGGTTTACTCTGTAGAATATCGCGATGCAGCCAACATTATCCATGCTATTTAACAAACTTTAAAGCTAACCTAATACAATTTAAGCACTGTAACCTATGAAAGAATGCAATTCCCAAAAATAAATAGTAAGTTCTGAAATTCTAAAGTTCATACTCTATATTGGCTGCACAGTTGTATAGAATATTCGTTCAAATCAATATGGCTGCCACGTATTCATGTTACATATATAGTTCAATATCATAGTATAATATGTCGATATAATCGTTACTTAAATTTATTGTAAATACTTACTTACTCACTGGCACTATCGAACGCGTAGGTTCATGGCCGCGCGGACATAAGCTCTCCATATATCCCTATCCTGAGCTAATGCTTTCCAATCATTCCCTGTATAATTTACTTCCTCAAATCATAGTTAATGTTGTTTCTCCCCACCTCATTATTGGTCTACCAACTGGGCGTTTTCCTTCTGGCTTTCCTACAAGAAGTTTCCATGCAAGTCTTTCATTCCCCATACGCGCAACATGTCCTGCCCATCGCAGTCTACGAGACTTAACTGTTCTTATTATATCTGGCTTCCTATAAAGACCATGTAGTTCATTTTTATGTAGTCTTCTCCATTCACCTGTCTGTCATCTCTCTTTGGTCCAAAAATTTTCCTAAGAACTTTATTCTCAAATAAATAGTGGGAAATAATTTAAAAATATAACCTGTTGGTGCATGTGCGTGGTTTCTACCTGGGACATAGACAAAAATTTGGAAAAACTGCACTTAAACTAGCGTGAAATATTTTCGAAATCCTATAGAACAACAGTGCGCATGCACCAAAATTGATAGAACCAGCGATAACCCATAATCGGTTATCATCCTCGATTACTATCCGTCGCTATGAAATTTAAATGACCAATATATGCAATAAATCCCCCAATCTATGTTAAAAAATATATTAATAATATTAAAATTACTAAACGCTTATTAAAAATGGGTGTACACTTACTTAACACTCCCTAACGCTGATCCAACCAGCGATAACCCAAAACAGCAATAGAAAAATCATAGACTAAGGAATATACTCCGTGGATAAAATAGCAGTTAGCTTCACAATATTGACTAACAGTGTCATAATTTTGTGATTTGCATATTTAAATAAATACTTCAAAATTATAAAAATTGTTTGAAAAAGTTTACAATATTAAATAATGCTAGTAAATCCAAAAGAAGGGCTATAGTTTACAACAATATAACTGAAAAATCAAGCGCTAGTAGAAGTGCAGTTGACAAAATATTCTCACTGAGCTTAATGGAAACATCAGCCAATCGAACTATATTGAGGCCATGTGCGGTCCCAGTTAGAAAATAAAAAGATGGAATGGAACACTGAACAAGAAGTGAACAGAAATTAACTACATCACTAGCACTATCGAACTGATTGGTTCACGGGCACGTTTTCCAATCATCTCCTGTATAATCTACTTACCTCAAATCTAGGTTAATGTTATTCTCCCACCTCATCCTTGGTCTACCAACTGGGAGTTTTCCCACTTGTTTTCTACAAAGAAGCTTCCTTGCCCCTCTTTCATTCCCTATTAGTGCCACATATCCTCTTCATTGAAGTCTACAGGAAATGATCCACACACAGCCTTTTCTCTCTGGGGACACTTGCAGTAGTCTTACATCTGTCCTCCAGACCGCAAAATCTTAGCCATTTCGAACGTACTAGCATTGAAGTTTTGCAATGAAATCTATAACATATTTTTTACAATTATTAAATATTTATCCATGTACTCAAATTGTCGCATTGAAAGCTTTATATATATTAACAATTTTTAAATATATAATTATTTAAAAATATATAATTAATTTTAAAATATATAGTATATATCTTAAAATGTTACCTTCCCCTAGCAAATGATCGTTGAAAATAGATTAATCTTAAAAAATGATTAATATATGAATATGAATAATTTTAATATTAACGTATTTTTATATTTAATATTAAATATGGCATATACGAATTAAACAAAAACTTATTTGTAAATGCCAAAACAAGTACTTTTTACTCAAATATTTCAACTTTCGCAATATACATGTATTATAAATGAACGTTTCAAAATGTCTGAATTGTTATACAGATTTTTTTAAATAAAAATATTTTGAATGTATATAATATTCATGTAATACAAATAAATACCTGTTGAGTTCTTGAGTGAAGCAGGAAAGTGTTTTGCCTCTTCCAATATAATTCTTGCAGCCTTGGTGCACAACATTTCAAAAGCATTTTCGTTGTTTCAAGAACAGATAAAAATCATTAATAACTTAATAGCTGACCATAGAGAACCGATGGCTGACAGGGATACGTGCCGTGCGCCTCGCAATTTTCATTTGTTTTTTTTTACTTTTAAATTCTGCTACAACGACCAATGGCACCACCAGGATTTAACTACGGACGCCACAAAACGTAGTTGCGTTACCAACTGTAGATGACTCTGAACCAACCGTGGCATCCCAACTAATCCCTTAATCCCTGGACGGACTTTCTCATTCTCGCAGTACATGCGCGCAGAGAAGTGAGGGAGAAGGGTGAGTTCAGATACTAGCGGACATAAAGGAGAAAGGATCGGGGAAACACAGATGTAACAAGTCTCCACAGACATCGGGCCAACACAAAAGTTCAAAAAATTAGGCTACACGATACAGTACTCTAACTTTAAGAGAAAAGGTAAGAAAACGATTATTTGCGAATAAAGTTCTTATGAACACTTTTGGACCAAAGAGAGATGAACGGACTCAAGAGACATACCATATATGAAGGAAAATTTAACTGTCAAATGCTGTACTTCAGTAGCTAAGATAGATCGAGCGAGACGCGTAATGCATTGTCACATAATAGTATATTACTATGCGAGGTTGGGAAGTGATTTTTACAGAATGGAGGATTTTTTAAAAACCGAGCGATAGTGAGGTTTTTAATTTACGAGATTCAGTAACACACTTCACAAACGTGCGTTGTACATTATTTTTTGCGTGATGGTGTTTTCAAAATAATACATAATAGTAAAATAATAGCATTTTTGTTGGAAATATTTGCGTTCATTATAAACAATTGACTAACGTTAACAGTATGGGCAATGTTTAATAGTTGAAACAACAGGAGGCCTTGAGACCAACTATTGATAATATGGCCGCAAGTTCGTAATTTATTGTTTTGTATAGTTTCAAATAAAGTTTAGTTCATTTAAAATGCAGTGATTTGCTTCATTTATTGTATATTTTAACACCATTTTTGGATATATTTTGTATATAAATTGTACGTAGTATACATAGAGGGCAGTATTTTTATTTCCCGCACGTGGGTGTAAATGTAATATTACAGTATAGTTATTTAGGTTGGCAATCCCGAAATGTAGGATGTTAAAATTTCAATCATGGTCGTCTTTGCTTTAAGTACGACAAAATGCACTATCGCGCAAGAAATGACCTTACTTTATACAGAGAACTGATACCAGAACGTAATTTGTTCAACCATAATTCATCATATAAATTTTAAATAAAATGTGTTGCCATTGTGGAGTGCACTATGGTTTAGAATTTATTGGTACTAGAATGTACAAGGACCAACCTTGTGTGAAAATATTAACACTGTGTTGTCATGTAATATCATCACATCAGGCCTGTTTTGATATACCTGTTTGTTGACCATACGAATAAAGAGTGTTTATAACATGAATGTGCAAACATGAAGTGATATTGTGTCGAAACGTAATTTAGCGTATGTGAAAGCATCGGTTCTTGCGCCATCTCACATCGGCTGAATAGTGCCACAGGGGGTTCTGCTCCTGTCAGAATACCTCTCTACAACTAACATTTTGTGTCACGTGCTTATTATATTGTACGATCATTTACTCAAAGAGGTGAGATATTTGGTACTAAACATCTTTCCCCACGAACACAGGTATTCCCTATGAATCAGCAACATAATTCTAATTATTTTAAAAGCATTGGTTATTAATAATTATATATGAAAAGTTAAAATAAACGTTAAAATTCCGCTGAGGTATCAATCACAATATCTCTCTTCGTCTCCCTCTTCCCTAGTCACACTTCCCGCTTAAAAAGTCGCCCGGCACATAGACCGACATGACCAGTAAGGAGAGAATTTTCAACTTTGGAACTCACACATGCGTCTTGACCGCACAATGATAAAGAAGGATTGAGTGTTCAGCTTAATATCAGGGCCGCCACCGAGGGAAAACCAACATTTAAGACATTTAAGAGTTCCTGCTAGATCTCGTACTAGAGAATCTATATAAAGTAAAATAAATGTTTGTGAGACGATCGCTTGGATAGCGTAAGTGCAGCACACTGACGTATTAATTCAGAGGTCCGGGTTCTAATTCCCGTGCAAGATTTTATTATTCTTTTTCACGTCACACACACGCACACGCACACACACACACATATATATATATATATATATATACTAGCTAAACACGGCGAGCGCTGTTACGGTTAAATAAATGAAAATGAATGTGTGTTTTATGTTTAGTTGAATAAGTTAGAGTGCAAATAATTATAAATTTATTTTTTAGATACCCCGTGCTGTTTACCCGGCCTTGTCCGGGAATCTACTTATCCCGATATTCTTGGCATAAATGAGCTGAAAGACGAATATTAATGTACTTCTTATGATTAGTTGAATAAGTAAAATGAAAAATAATTATAAACGTATATCGTAATTATTTTAAGATTCCCCGTGCTGATTACCTGGTGTTGCCCGGGAATCTACTTATCTCAATTATTCTTGACATAAATGAGCTAAAAGAATATATTCGGTATTGTGAGTTATCCGTAAAAGAATACCCGCCATGTGCTGCTTAATGCTTGCACAGGAATATACGTAATTGACTCGATCTTCTTGGCATCAATGAAAGACAATAGTGCTTGTTGTGAGTTATCCGTAAGAAATAAACATATTCTGGCGCGGACGTTTTTGTAAAGTTTTTTGAGATATTGAATTCTGTGTACAATAATTTTGTACATTTGTTATGGTTTAAGCAACGTAAGACATTTAAGCGTCCAAATAATTATTTTTTCACGTTTTCCACTACAAAGGGCGATTTGTAAGGACATAGGAATTGAATATCACATGTCTCTTATAGTCTATGTTCGTCCCGGAATCTCTTGAACATTTTACTATAAGCCCCATCACATACGGATCAACGGTATGCCGGCGCATAACCTATGAACAGGCAACACACAAACATTCATTTTTATATGAATGAATGGAATTATTGCATTTTTTCAGAAGAAAGGAAGTATGTATTATTTACATTGGCCACGGGCCTGCTTGGCCGTACGTGCATTATTTTTTCACGAATAAAAATATAAAACCAAAACAAAAATAATTATAATGTAAACAAATCCATACATGGCTACACACGTGTATCAAAACAATGAATACATATAAATAAAATCTGTGTCTGCAACTACATACACATTAATGCATATCTGCACTCATCCATGAAAATACCATGTATATAGATATAAAAAAGTCTCATTCTGTATACTAATAATTAAAATATAGCATACATGAAATAAAAAAGAGAAAAAAAACACACACACATATATATACACACACCCCCATACACATATACACGCGGGCGCTCATACCCCCCCCGTCCTGTAGACATCAAATACGATCTCAAGTTATTCAGCTTAAGATTACTTGTTATATAATATAATAGAAGATCGAAAACGAAAACCAAGTTGATATTCTTAGTATTGTAATACATATTATACTTTCATTGATCTCCAATTTTGCTTTACCTCAATTACTTTACTGTACCCACAAATTTGCATGTTTTCACTTCCCTCTCGATCCGTCCTGATACATCCCAACACATCACTCTTTCACTATCTGACCTGGGAAATCTCTCCGGAAGCAACTATAATATACGTTGCTCTGTCTCTTTACTGAATGCTATAATATGCTGCCAGTTTTCACGGTTATCGCATAGCGGGCACAGTTTATTGCCTTCTTCACTTCTTAAATTATGGGTCAAGTAATAGCACATCAATCATCCCCACCCAAAGAGTCAATATACTTCTCCCTTCCCCACGAAATTTTATGTCCCGACTTCAAGGTGAGCAATAATTTCTGGCTACACTCGGCTTCTATATACTGCCTGTCTATATCAATTAGTAACTTCTTAACTTCCCACCAAACATTTCGATTAGTACCCGTATTCCTCTCCGATTCCTAACCCATTCCTATGTCATTCAATCCCTTTCTACACCGATTATCCAATCCCCCGAAACACACTGTCTTCTCTGTTCCTTGTATCACGTTTTTCACTACAAAGGGTGATTTTTAGGATGAACGTGTTGGACATTACAACTTTCTTATAGCTTATGTTCATGCCGGGTATCTCCTCATTATTTTGTAACAAACCCCATCAAAATCGGATGAACGGTATGGTCGCGCATAGAATACGAACGAACAAACAAACATTGGTTTTTGTACATTAGACTGGCTAATACCCGGCGTGCGCTGCTAATCCTAAATAAATATTAATGTGTTTTTACCACCAGCCGTGCACCATTATACTCTACTTTTTTGTAGATTTTTTAGATGTTCAATTCTAATTACATCAATTTGTGTATTTATTATGGTTTAGGCAGCGCAAGCCATTTATGCGTCAAAATAGGAACTTTATATCACGTTTTTCACTACAAAGGGTGATTGTTGGGGGTGAAGGGGTTGAATATTACAACTCTCTTATAGCCCAAGTTCATTCCCGGAATCTCCTCAATATTTTTCAAAAGCCCCATCTTAATCGGATGAACGGTATGGCAGAGCACGCTTGCCCGGGAATCTACTTATCCCGATCTTCTTTGTATAAAAAATCAATATGCGACAGACCTACAAGGCTGTTGGCCTTACATACACACGTGTTAATCACAGAGGTAGACGATGATCTAGATAGTGTAGGGTGACATGTGGATAGCATATCGGATCCACCAGCCGTTATAGCTGGCATATTCAACCGGGAGTCGCTAATTATTGTAGCTACCGAAATGCCTCACGATGCTGGGTGGGTACCGCACAGTGTGTGAGATACGAAATCTAGCTGGAAAAAAATATTTTACTAACTCTCGCCAATCCATCTTACTTCACTATAAAATTATTTCCAGATGACTATTCTTCACTTATCTGCAAAGGAGGGTAGACATATAAAATTTATGTAGGTAATACAAACACCTCAATTTGCCGAAGGTTACGAACTCATCTGCTCCGCATTGCAGTTGTGTACCGAGCTTACAAATAAATTCGTTTTGCATTAAATTTCAGTGAGTTATTCTTCTTATTCTATATGGATACTTTACCTCAAGGTTTGTACTTTTCACTTTTCATTGATATATTTAACATGTTTCTACATAACCACATATTGTGTTAAATACATGTGGACTCATACCTTCGAAACACTAAAAAAATTAAACAATCGTTTTACTTTCAGTAGAGCTACGAAAAAAACAGTTCTGAACAGTAGTACAAAATGTAGTTAGAATGTAGAATGATTTATGGACTTCAATTTCTGCACAATATCATGCGTACAAATTATTGCGTCTTTTTGTAAGTAGCTTTTTTATTAGAGGAGGGAGCCGGCAGATGAGGTCTATGTTCGCGCGCAGAGAATTGTTTGATTTAACCCTTTTCCCCGTAGAGCGTAGTAGAACGTACTGAAAATGCTTTGTCGCTGCCGCGCATAACGTACCAAAGCGTAGCAGACTATAATAGGGCTGTATTTCTACTTGTATTTATTTCCTTGGAAATTTTTATTATTTTTATCATATGAGTTTTGTATCTGCGGAATGCATTAAAAGTTGCAGCAAGGCTTCCTTTGAACATTTTCGTAAATTTCATAACAGTAATTTCTTTCTGTGCCGAACCCTTTTTTGAAAACCTCTATCGGTTAATCTTTAACCATTGTTAACGAAAGCAAACATTCAGGTCTTAGGAAAACTATTTTTAGTTTTGATCCACTGTGCAGTGAAGACATTGTGGCCGCGATTGATGGAGAAATTGAATATTAAAGTGAAGGTTGGAACGCTAAGTAGAGGGGTAGCTTAGCGCAAGTCTGTTATATAAAGCAGGCGAGTGACTGTGAACAAGATTTCGATGTGTCAACTGCTGAGCTTACAGATAACCAAGGAAATCATACTATTATACTTTTAATAAAATTGGTCATCAGAATTAAAAAAAAAAAAACTTCTTTATCGTTTACTTGTGCTGTACATAGTTTGGAGGCTGGAAAAAACGAAAGTTACTTTTGTTTCTCCCACCAATCAGGCCTATAGATGGTAATTTCTATGTCCTGATTTCAGAAGAAAATAATATGCCGCGAAAATTGAAACAAAACAAATAAATAAAACTAAAATGGGTGGAAACATGTCAAAAATGAAATTAAAGATTAAATTGGAATTTTAATACTTTTGATAGATATTTTTATTGTCAGAAACATAGTACGAAATTAGTGTGGTGTTTTCAACCAGTCAATGCTAATATATTCATGGACAGTATAAAAGGGTTCAAAGCCAATACTGATTTATTTATTTTTAAATTTTGAAACAATAAGATACTGTTTTCAAGACTATTGAATAAATTTACGTATACCACCTTATACCTATTTTGAGTTATAGTAAATTTACATAAATTAGAGACTATTTTTTTATGAAATTTGTGTATATCCTATTGTAAGACATGCTATGACTCTTAAGCGATTCCAAAAAAATCGTAGTAACTCCATTTGAGTGATGTTAAGGGAAGAATATTACGAAATAATATTGAAAGTGCGCCACGCACTGACATCATACAGTAAATATGTTACGGCTGATCATAAGAGGTCTTATAATTTTATATCACAATGAGAGATGAGTGGAATTAAAAATTAGTGTTATTTCAAAGAGTTTAAATTTTAATTTAGGTATAGTGATATTTTAAATAGGGCCTATAGTGATATATGTGTGACAATGTGAGCAATGAATGTTGTATATAGTGCAATTGATAAGAACAGCTAGGCACGAAAATGGTGAATACTGTTATTAAATTACGTATTTAATAATTTAGCTATTAATGAGTTTAAAAAAAAACATGATTCAAATTCGGTAATTATTGCGAAAAAAATTAATGGGAGACCAAAATTATAATTCATTATTTTTAAAAATATAAAACTCATTTTCTGTCAGTAAATTATATTAAAATTGTTACGGCATATGTCGAAATTTTTTCTTGAGATGTAAAATAGTGATAAAGGGTAATAAGCAAATAAATTGGCAAATAAAGTAGTGAGTAAATTTAATAAATTTTAACAAATATACTTCATCCGTATTCGAACATAGGAATTGCTTTATGTAATCAATGGTATGACTTTCTCTGTGTTCAATGTTTTATTTATGCAACGTATAATTATTTTTAAACATTGGCATAATATTTTCAGCTGGATTTTAAAATTTAGAAAATGCCTAATTAATACGGTTTCTTAGTATATTTATTTTAGGAATATATGTTATGGATATTGTAAACAATTCCACCTCCATAAGATGTTGCATTAAGATTATTTTATATATTGTATCTTTACATATTTGCTTATTTATTTCATGAAGAAATTTGTAATAAAAAAAACAGATTCTGATGTAATTTGTTTCACATTATTTCCATAGAAGTGGCCATACTATTCCACATATACCATTCTTCAATTAAAATAGTAGAGAAAACATTAAACATTTAAATACCCTAAAATGAATGTCTCTCCACAGTTAACTAGTAGATATCATTGAGCTGGGCAAAGGGATAATATATGACGAAAAGTGATCGATAGAGGCGATAAGTGAACCACCATTAATAAATTTCAGTTAGGGGATGTTCGGAGAATGATTTTAAAAAAATTGAAACATTTTGTAAAAGCGATTTTCTAACACGTAGGAAGTCGTGCGAGAGAGAAAAAAGTTAGATTTCTACTGATATATTCTGATTGGCTAAAAGTAAAGGTACACTTTCCCGTTATTAAGAATTTAGAACACTGATAGTCGTTGGAAAATCCTGTTCCATCTGCTTATGGAATTGTAAGACCCAAATATCGTTCGAAGGGGCTGGAATTAAAACAAAACAGAAAAGTATTATTTCTGCTGAAACGTCTGTCTTGGGAAAGGTAGCATAAGAAATTTGCTTCCCAAGAAGCATTATAGGGTGGATAAAATATGACAACCTCTCTTTTTGACACCTAGTCTCATGTTCATATATCAACATATTGGTATTATAATCAACTTTTATAAGATTCATGATGTGTTCCGTTGAGGTTTATTCGAACGAACCCAATACATGCAACCCCCTCTACCAGATCTTCAGTGAAACACCAGTTTTGATCCTGCCGATGATGGGACAAGTCCCGAAAGCGCTACAGTTAAATGATAATTAAGTTGAGGAGACGGACCTTTCAGGTGAATATTCTATAATTTTATATTAATTTTGGTATTATAATGTAAAATAAAAGCTTCTTCTGACATAGAGCGGGGTGATTTGTAATGTTTATTATTACTTTCAAGCTATTTTTTGTGGTATTTTGAGTAATTTCTTTAAAACATCAGCAGTATCCTGTTTAGCATATGAACAAAGATATATATCTGTTGCAAGAACAAGTTCATCGCGAGAGAATTCCTGATTAAATGAACAATTATTTTATTCCAGCCTCTTCGAGAGTTATTTTGAGTCTTCCTGTTTCATTAGGAGATGGAACAGAATTTTCCAAAGAATGTAATTGTTCTAAATTCATTCTTAATAACGGGAAAGTTAACATTCACTCCTAGCCAATCAGAATACTTCATTAGAATTTTTTTCGCGCTCAACTTCGTACGTTTGAGAAAATCGCTTTTCAAAGAAATGTTGATTTTTAATATGATTTAAAACTTTCTGCTAATATCCCCCTACCGCTAATCTGTTTACTAAATGATAACTTATTGCTTCTATCTAACATTTATTTCCATATTAAATTAAAAAATTATTCTCTGCGCGCAACGGTAGGCCTCAATAATTGGAACTACGGTACTATTTTATTGACATATATACTTCGACACCTTTTCTTCACTTTTCGTCTCAGTTGCTGGCTGCCTCCTGTAATGAGAAAGCTAATTCAAAAACTCAATAATTTGCACACATGCTATTGTGCGGAAATTAAAGTCCATAATCCACTCTATATTATAACTAAAATTTGGACTACTGTTCAGAACTGTTTTCTTTATTGTAGCTCAATTTAAAAAAAATGAGTGTGTACACTTTTAGTGCATGGAAGGTATGATTCCACATGTAGTTAACACAATATCTGGTTATATGGAAAAACATTAAATATATCAATAAAATTCCAAATATTGAGGTGAAGTTTCCATATAGAATATGAAGTAAAGCTCACTGAACTTGAAAACGCAACACTAATAACACAATTGGGATATAGACCAGATGAGTTCTTAACCATCGGCAAATCCCGATGTTTATATTATAGTACCCTCATTTGCAGATAAGTTAAGAACCGTCATACAACAATTATATTAGAGTGAAAAAAAAATGTTTTGAGGGTAGTGAAGATACTATTTTTCCAGCTAGATATCATTTCAGGCCCACTGTGCATCGGTCCCATGACAAACAATTCTTCCCCCATGGAGACTCGAACCAGATTAAGTCCCGTAGTTCTGCACCAATACTTGTGCCTTAACCATTCAGCTACGGCGCAAGATACTTAGCATCTATGAAAAATAAAAATTGTTATTGTGATTTATCCGTAAGATATAAACAACTACTGTCGCGGACTTTTTGTATAGCTTTTTTAGACATTCAATTCTGTGTACATTAATATTGTGCAGTTCGTATGGTTTAGGCAGCGTAAGCCATTTAATCGTCCAAAGAGCTACTTCTTTTAACATTACAATTGTACCCTCCTTTGCAGATAAGTTAAGAACCGTCATATAACAATTATATTAGAGTGAAAAAAAAAGATAAATTGACAAGGGTGAGTGAAAATAGTATTTTCTACTAGATTTCGTTTCTGGCCCACTGTGCACCGGTCCCATACTAGCCGAAATTCCATGAGAAAAAAATTTACCCCATGGAGAATCGAACCAGCCAAGTCCCGGAGTTCTGCGCAAAGACATCTTGCCCTAACCACTCGGCTACTGAGCGGGAGTGTTGGTATCAATAATAAAGATGAAATATTCACGCGAATGGGTATTATTCTCTTGGTATCAATGGAAGACAAAAATTATTATTGTGAGTTATCCCTAAGAGATAAACATATGATGTCCTGGACTTTTTTGTAGAGCTTTCTGAGGTATTCAATTCTGTGTATATTAATTTTGTGTATTTTGTACCGTTTAGGCAGCGTAAGCCATTTAATGGTTCAAAAAGCTACTTTTTTCACGTTTTCCACTACAAAGGGCGATTTTTAAGGATTTAGGAGTTGAGTATCACAACTCTCTTATAGCTTATGTTCATTCTGGGAATCGCCTACAGATTTTGCAAAAACTCCTACACAATCGGAACAACGGTATGGCCGCGCATAAAGTATGAACAAACAAACGAACATTTAAACAAACATACAAACAATGCCTTTTTTGTCATGGTCATTATATGTGTATACTATACCGGATGATTTGAAAAATGTTTTGATGAGGAGAATCTCATTAGCTTCATTCCTTCATATTTCGATAAGAAGTATTCAATTACGCGCCCGAAGAAAGGATTTAACTTATCAATTTAAGCAAGAAAAGCTGTAATAAATTGTTATTCACTTAGATTCAATGTTTCTACCAATGTTGTACTCTGCATATCGCGAGACAATCTTGTTAGTAAACTATATAGAATCGGGATGACGTTGCAGACGTCCTGAATTTACAAACTCTCCTCCGGCGGAATATACCTTTAATTTTTTTCTGCATATCTTCATAATTTTTCCTGATTGGATTTGTAAATCATCCCCTTATGGTATACCTTGTTAAATTAATATGTTTACAAATTGTATTTTAAATGAATACTTAAATTTTAAAAGTTGTTCGCAATTCATTATTTAGAATAGCATTGCATGTTGATCTGGTTGGCTATAGTCTGTACTCTACCGATAAAAAATTAGTCCAATTGTAAAGATTTAAAAAACATGTATAGAGTTTAATCTCATACTATTGAATATTCTAGATTTTATTTAATTACATGCACGTTATTTTCACATATTTTATATTTAAATTAATTCCAACTTAATATGAAATACATAAAGGATATAAAATATAAATAATTAAAGTCAACATTATAGAAATCACTGTTATGTACGTAACATTTGAGGTCGTTCTTTATTTAATTTTATTGCGAAGTGCATCTCAGCGTTTTTCGTTAATCGTTATTAAAATACAGGAGTACATACAAGTGAATATTACTTATTATGTTATATAATAGTAAACAACTTTCGTATCTGAATATTTATGATCAAAAAATACTTTTCCATTTGCCGTTATATCCGTCCTCTATTGCCTCTCTATTACGTTTTAATCGTATTCATAGATACCGTCATATAGGGTTATGTTAGTCTAAAATCTTGAAATGTATCCAGAAGACTATATACATTGAGGTAGTATATTAAAACCTTTTGAGAAAAAGAAAACGTGTTTTGTTATTACCTTGGTAAGATATACACTGCTCAAAAAAATTAGGGGATATTGTAGAATAACCTATTAAGACTATGTTTTTGGAATAGTATTAGATGCAATCACTTTCTATTACTCCAAGATAATGTAAATAAGAGTTTGAAGTTGTTACATAACCTCGGTACCACATCAGAGGGCAGTGTCTGTACTGTTGATGTGAAAGGGTGGTGTGGGGGTGAATGTTTTGTTGCTGTTTTTAAATCCAGTCCAGTTTTCAGTTAGTGAATGACTTTCCTTAGGGACAGTGATGCCTCTACAACATGATTTACCTGAACCAATGGCTTGGAGGGCAATAGGAAGGATGGAAGCTGGACAGACACAAAAAGAGGTGGCACAAGCCATTGGGGTGTCTCAAAGCGTGATTTCCAGTCTTTGGAATCATTTTCAAAGAACATACTGTTCACAGAGGAGCCGGACAAGGTCGACCAATGGCAACAACAGCAAGGGATGACCGTTACCTCTTGTTAACAGCCCGACGAAATAGACAGCAGAATGCAACCCAACTGCGAAATACACTTCAAACAGCAACAGGACGCAGGGTGACTGCATGGAAGTGGTCTCTATGCCCGTAGGCTGGTGTGTACCACGTTAACTCCACAACACCGTAGAGATCGCAGAAACTGGGCGGAGGAACATCGTGGGTGGATGCATGCTGAATGGAGATCAGTTCTTTCCTCTGATGAGTCGCGATTCAACATGGAATGTGATAGTCGGCGTGTATTCATCTGGAGAGAAAAAGGGACACGAAACAATCCAGCTTTTGTACGTGAAAGATCCCCATATGGTGGCGGTGGATTGATGGTGTAGGCAGGAGTCAGTAGTGGTGGACGTACGGACCTCTACGTTATCCAAGGTGGTACTTTGACAGCGGTAAAGTATAGAGATGAGATTCTCCGACCTTTTGTCGTGCCTTATGCTGATGCCATAGGTGATCCTTTTCTTTTAATGGACGATAATGAACGACCCCACAGACGACATGCTGGAAGTGGAGGGTATGGAGCGTATGCAATGGCCAGCTTCCTCCCCAGACTTAAATCCGATTGAGCAGGGATGCATTAGGCAGGTGCATTGCAGGCAGACCAGCACCTCCCACAATTGTTCCAGAGCTGCACTTTGCTCTTATGGAAGAGTGGCCACGTACCCCCAAGAACGCATTGCTAACATCATTGCATCAATGCCATACAGGTGTGAGGCAGTGCTAGCCGTTCGGGGAGACCATACACCATACTAAAGAAACATTTTCACCCATGTTAATGTTGCTTTGTTTGTTTGCCATATTCCTAATCAGGATCTCTTTGACATCTGGTGTGGTACAGAGGTTACGTAATGACTTCAAACTCTTGCTGACATTCTTCTGGAGTAATAGAAAGTGATTGCATCTAATACTGTTCCTAAAAACATAGTCTTAATAGGTTATTCTACAATATCCCCTAATTTTTTGAACAGCGTATTTACTCGCATATGCTCAGCTACGAAACCCGCTGTAGGGTTTCGAACGAAAGATAAAAAACTTTCTAGTACAAATGCAGGAAATAAATCGTATTCATTAATCCAGAAACGTTGATTTTCAAACCGCCATATACAGTCTTACTGTTTCGAATAACGTATGATTTCAAAATGTGTAATAGTATTACATATATGCGAATTCGCTCATGCCGTTTCTGAGGTCACCGCAACAGTATACCTAAAGTGAGTTGTTCAGCTTATCACATAACAGTAGCCTCAAGGTTACTTCCTATTTCATTTACGTTTAGTACTAGATACAAAAACGGAATAAATGTCATCTGCAGAATATAGAAAGTAAGTTAATACCAAAATATATTACCCGTTGCTCATATCTTCAGAAGCTCTATGAAAATAGTATAAATATTAAAAGTTTTATTTAAATGTTATAAAAAATATAACCCACAGGACCCATAATATGAGCGTTCGAACTATAACATTTTCACTAACATTAATATGGCACTAATCAAGTTTTGGCTCACATATTAAATGAATTCAAAATCTACTACTTAAAAGTGATACAGCGAACGTACATTACATTATATATCTCTTTCGTTGTTTCTACGGGTTGAATCATAAATATGGCTGTACGTTTGAACACGTTGTGTGATGAAAATATTATCATTACAGGAAATATGAAATTACTGTTGGAAAAGCAATTATTATAATTACAGCAACGGTATAAAACAAAACAGTGTAGAACTTACGTCTTTAGTCAAAATGGTGTTGAATATGCAACAGCAAATTACAATTGCTGCATGGGCAATAACGTATGCTAATGACCGTGAGGCCGCAAGACGTGAGTTTGACGTAGCATTGCAGCCGTCGACTGAGGGGAAGTGAAGAAAAGGACTGCTGGAAACGGGAAGAATGCAGAAAATCAAACCTCCTGATGGCCTCGCATTAGCACGGATGCAAAAACAACGAAGGGAATTGTGGAGGCGTTCGACGCTAGTCCACAAAAATCAATCCGCCAAACTGCACGTGAGCTTCGTATCAGTCAATCGAGTGTGTGTCATGTTTTGAAGCGTGAGAAGTACCACCCCTTCAAACCGATTCGTGTCCACGAACTTAATGGAGACGACCCTGACAGGCGGATTGAATTTTGTGAATTTGTTGTAAGGGAATCAGCAAACGACGAACATTGGTACAGAAAATTGAACTTTTCTGATGAAGCTCTTTTCCATGTGAAGGGAGGTGTTAATCGACACAGTTATCACTATTATGGTAACGAGAATCCAATGTTATTGAAGAGACACGTTTAAGATGAGGGAAAGTCACTGTTTGGGCTATGGTCGGATGGGAAGGACTCTTAGGAATGCGAATTTTGGATGAGACTGTTAATGGTGATCGGCATAGTGATATCCTTCAAATTTTTCTGCCGGCAATGCAAAGTGCTGAACATGAACAATGTTTATTCCTCACTATGTAATTGCGGTGAGGGATATTTTAGATTATCATTTGCAAAACAGTTGGGTTGGGAATAAGAGGCCCCATTGAACGGCCAGCCCGTTTCCTTTACCTCACAGCATGTGACTATTGGTTGTGGGGTTATTTGAAGGAGAAGGTTTATGCCCGGAAACCTCAAGACGTCGACATGCTCAGATTAGTGATTGAGGAAGACATTACAGCTATTTCTCTAAACATGTATCATAACGCAATGAATGACTTCCCACAGCGTTGCCAATTATGCATGGATGTAAACAGCGAACAGTTTGAAGCAATAAAGTGACTTGCTTGGTGTTGATGTAAGTGATTTGTTTTGTTTTGTTCTATTGTTGTAATTTGAAGGATTCTCTTTCCAATGATAACATCATATTTCCTTTAATAATACTATTTACGTCACTAAATGCGATCAAACGTAGTAAGCATTTATCCCTAATCCAAGACATTTTAGTGTCCACAATTTATCAAATATATTTACTGGCATGAGTACATTGAGCACGTTGCGCTTTTTAAAATTTAAAGATATTACCAACTGGAGAAATTGATTAAGTGTGTCAAAATGATTACATTCTACCAGAATTTGCCTTAATGACTCATGAAACACTGAAAAATACAATTAGGTTAGTCGGAACTGGGGTATGAACTCGGGATCTGAAGAAAACTAGTTTAAAACTCTATTGCCTAAACCGACTCCTTTAATCATTTTTTATGTTTTCTAAAATCTTACAAGTTCTATACTATTTTCATATTTTTTTTTGTGAGTAGCCATTGTTAGGGTAATGTGTATAGTTTTATTCTCAAAGCTTCAAAGTGTGAATCTACAAAAAAAATGTTTGGCCTATATGTTATGAAAACTCCGTCATATAATTTGATTTTTCATACAATCCCGACTTTTGACTTACAACAGGGATGCCAGCCAGTAAGACGTCACAGCAGTGTTGCTACATTTCATACGCCGAGGGCTAATAACAATTCAGATGATTGTTATAGGAATTTTTTCTTGTGGTCTCCCAAACGCGAGTCGTATAACTAGTGTTAGAGCCGTTTTGTCATTTGTAGGTTAACTTTGTAATAATGACACGTTGAACAAAGTATCATTAAATCAAATTAATTTCCAATCCGATTTGAATTGGAACGTACTTTAATTCTGATATAATTTAAACGAATTGATCCAGTACGCTTAGTCTCAACCGTTTGGGAGGCCATGGATTCAAATCCCTTGCCGACCAACCTAAGATTTTTCTACATTTTCTACTTTAAAGGCGTATCCTAGAGTTAAATTTTATGACTAGGATTTTTTTTATAATCACTATTTCATAGCATTATTAAAATTGAAATAAAATCACACGATATACACAACAATAGAAACACACTCAACATGATTTACAGCTAGGAACTCAAAAGAAGGCGAACGGGGAATGAAGAGAGGGAGGAAGTTATCACTGTGAATCCCGGTGCATGCGCTCCTGTGCATACAATGTATTAACAATTCACAAACCTTTTACATTTTTCTTACATAGTAATTTATGAATACACATGTTTGTGTTACTATTGTTTCATTTTCATTACAGTGTTTAGAAGGATTCTGTTTTAGTCGTCAAAATAAGTAAATTAATAGTAATAGTAGTAGGTACATAGATATTTTCGTATATGTGTACAGTGTACAGTATATTACAATGGAACCACATAGGAAAAACGGAAAAACCAATAAACAGTGAGCCCCGGGAAATTATAAGAAGGGTTATATTTGCTTGTCATTAGGAAGCACTGTAAGTGAAACTTGGTCAACATAAATAAAATTCATGATAAAGTTAGGTTGAGGTATTATTCAAAATTAAAATATACAATATTGAAATATTTAAGATACGCGTACTCGAGGAGATGGTAATTTTGAAGAGAGTTAACAACAACAACAACCTGATAAATGAAAACAAACTCCGTACGTGTAATCCCCTCTACCACATATTCAAGTGAACACCCGTATTGAACCAGGGGTTGACAGATATCCTGTCACTTCTGCTGATGATGGGACTAGTCCCGAAAGCGCCACAGATAATTAATAATCTTTTAGTTGAAGAGAGGGACCATGTAGGTAAATATTTTATAATTTTATATTTTAATTTAAGGGAAACGTAGCCATAAAGTGAAAGGAACAAATTTCTAATAATTCATTGCACCCGTATTTCAGTCAGTTCAATAACAAGATTTTGTAGAGAGGGTGTTGATGCTGGCGAAACTCCCATTTCTTCTTCAGTGAAACGCAGAAAACGCCAAAGGGAGATGAATGCTAATTTGGACGATCTTGATGAGAGGGTAATTTGTGATATCATTAATCATCATCATCATCACTCCAGGGATTAGGCAATTGCCCGTTCCGACTTCATAATGCATCATTAATACATTTTATTTACTACAAAAACAGGTACCCACATGTCTAAAACGTTTGCCATTACTGAACGAAAAAAAAAAACTTTCCATGGGGTACATATAAATGAAAAAAAAATCAGAATGAAAAAATATTTTTTTATTTAACCCCCACATATGACTGCTGGTTTTTAAGTATCTGATGACGATACGGCAATTGAGGGGGCAACACCGCCGTAATATATATTTATTAAATCTAGATACGAGTAGATAACAATTGGACGGTCCATACATGTTAGCAGAGTGAGAGTGAATGAGGTGTTTTAATTAAGTAAAGTTTATCTAATTGACTTATAGTCGATCACGCTGGTTCAGTATGTGGTTTCGTGGAAAATTCATTACAAATTTTCCTGCCGGTAGGGCTATTAGGGATTACCATGGCCAGATGAATTCAACCACTGGGTTAACACTCAGCTCCAAACTAATCTGCCAGAAAAAAGTTTTCTTGTTATGGATAATTCTCTATTCATGACAAAAACAGCAACAAAGAATTCTATAAGAGCATAAATGTTTTTGTGATTGAAAAATAAAACCTTTTGCGGTAGAAAAATGTAAAACGGAAGTATTTATGTCAATAAAAAGCACAAAACCCTAGGAAAAATATTTCGTGTATATAACATTATGAAATTTCAAGACAATGATGTTTCCCGATTGGCTCCGTATAAGTGCGAGCTTAGTCCGATTGAACTTGCATCGGAAAATGTAAAACGCTTGATTCGTGAAAAAAAAAACGTTTCTAGAGAAATGTCAATGATAATACTGAAGGACATAACAGTATTTTTTTTTCAGTTCCGGGTAGTGAGTGGTTAGTACAATGCATTCATGTGCATAATTTTTTTTTTCAAATTAGATTGAATTTCTGGTGTTAGCGTGTCTAATGAGTAAACGTTCCTGAATATAACGTTAAAAATCTGGTTTATGGTATTGTACTAAAAATTAATCAAGACGTTGAATCTGTAAACGATTAGGATGAGTTTTCATATTCTAAGATAACTAGAAATGCATTTTAGGGTCGGGAAAGATTATATATATGCCTCTGATACATATTAAATAGTGTTTAATATTTGTGTAAGTATTTTTTTATTAAAACCTATTGCTACAATTATAGTGTTTATTCAATAGGGTATTACTGAAAATATTTTTAAATATATACTTGGTGGTGTTGTGGTTGAGTCATCGAATAATTTAGGATTTTTTCAGGTTTCTGCAACTACATTTACTTTGAGAGTGACTTTCTGTATGCCAGTGAATTGTGTGAATTTATAAATTACATAGTCAGTTATTTTGATTAATAGTTTGTATTTTTAAAACATATTTTTTATTTAAATTTAAAAGTTATGTGTAATTAGAAGTTTTTCAATTGAGACTAAAATTTTGATGTTCATATAGAAATGTGTAAATATAATTGACGATAAAAAATAAAATCAATATATAAGTTAAAACATATAGTAAAATAATTTATGTTTGGAAGGAAATTAAGGCATTTGATGTTGAACCTCCCAAATAATCTACACTGCTCAAACAATTAGGGGATATTGTAGAATAACATATTAAGACTATGTTTTTGGAAGAGTATTAGATGCAATCATTTTCTATTATTCCAAGATAATGTAAATAAGAGTTTGAAGTTGTTACGTAACCTCGGTACCACACCAAAGGGCAGTGTCTGTACTATTGTTGTGAAAGGGTGGTGTGGGGGTAAATGTTTTGTTGCTGTTTTTAAATCCGGTCCAGTTTTCAGTTAGAGAATGACTTGCCTTAGGGACAGTGATACCTCGACAACGTGATTTACCTGAATCAATGGTTTGGAGGGCCATAGGATGGATGGAAGCTGGACAGAAACAACAAGAGGTGGCACAAGCCATTGGGGTGTCTCAAAGCGTGATTCTCAGTCTTTGGAATCATTTTCAAAGAACATACTGTTCACAGAAGAGCCGGACAGAGTCGACTAAGGGCAACAACAGCAAGGAATGACCGTTACCTCTTGTTAACAGCCGGTAGGAATAGACAGCAGAATGCAACTCAACTGCGAAATACGCTTCAAACAGCAACAGGACGCAGGGTGTCAACTCAAACTGTTCCTAATCGACTGCATGGAAGTGGTCTCTATGACCGTAGGCCCATGGTGTGTACCAGGTTAACTCCACAACACCGTAGAGATCGCAGAAACTGGGCGGAGGAACATCGTGGGTGGAGGCATGCTGAATGGAGATTAGTTCTTTCTTCTGATGAGTCGCGATTCAACATGGAATGTGATAGTCGGCGTGTATTCATCTGGAGAGAAAAAGGGACACGAAACAATCCAGCGTTTGTACGTAAAAGATCCCCATATGGTGGCGGTGGATTGATGGTGTAGGCAGGAGTCAGTAGTAGTGGACGTACGGACCTCTACGTTATCCAATGTGGTACTTTGACTGCGGTAAAGTATAGAGATGAGATTCTCCGACCTTTTGTCGTGCCTTATGCTGATACCATAGGTGATTATTTTCTTTTTATGGACAATAATGCACGACCCCACAGAGCAGGCTTGGTGGACGACATGCTGGAAGTGGAGGGTATCGAGCGTATGCAATGGCCAGCTTCCTCCCCGGACTTAAATCCGATTGAGCATGTGTGGGATGCATTAGGCAGGTGCATTGCAGGCAGACCAGCACCTCCCACAACTGTTCTAGAGCTGCACATTGCTCTTATGGAAGAGTGGCCACGTATCCCCCAAGAACTCATTGCTAACCTCATTGCATCAATGCCATACAGGTGTGATGCAGTGCTGGTCGTTCGAGGAGACCATATACCATACTAAAGAAACATTTTCACCCATGTTAATGTTGCTTTGTTTGTTTGCCCTATTCCTAATCAGGATCTCTTTGACATCTGGTGTGGTACAGAGGTTACGTAATGACTTCAAACTCTTGTTGAAATTCTTTTGAGTAATAGAAAGTGATTGCATCTAATACTGTTCCTAAAAACATAGTCTTAATAGGTTATTCTACAATATCCCCTAATTTTTTGAGCAGTGTATATACTAAACCATTTGTTCGTCCTATACTTATTACAGAAGATTACTTATTCAATTTAAATGGTGTTACGAGAGAGTGATAACGAACATCTAATTCATACCTGATCAAATTACTCGGAACATGAAATTGTATTTTCATAAGTAATGCCACGAATGATTTCCAAATTATCGATATATGCACGACTCACGAAGTGAGGAATGAGTTTATCTAGAGAATTTGGAAATCAGGATGGAATTCGTCAGGACGATTTTACGAATAAATTAGAGCTGTTTACTCACAAATCATTATTTAAAAATAGTTAATTTAAAATATGTATATATTTAATGTAAATGGCGATGTTTGAAAACAAATGATCAACGTTTGTTATGCTTCATTTGTTCATCACTGCAACCAGATCATATTATTTATTGCCAAAGATTCGCAATATTTTATGAGTGCACCCTAGTACAAAAAAAAGAAGAAATACACCTAACTCTATATAAGCAACTTATTAATGCATTTCTGATGTCCTATGATGTACATTATATTTTCCTTGAACGTAAATTCCTGGGAAATAATACGTTTAAGAGAGTGCATAGAGTGGTTTAATTTTATTGTGGTTAATTACTACGAATGCGTTCCTATTATATCACCGCAAACAGTATATGTTTATATTCGTGCACTATATATACAATCAGTCACTGCAAAATAATGATCTGGCCCATTCTGAATGTTAAAACGCAGGAGGTAGATTTTAAATGATAAAATTAAACTAATGAAATTGAGGTGAACAAGACTGTGATTGGTTGTAAATAAAAATTCATTGAAATGTGATTGGTCATTGACTGTCATATGGGGCATGAGTTAAATATTCAATTAAAAATATTGCACCCATGTTTTATATGTCCACCTCTGTGGTCTCGAGGTTGAGTGCTGCCTTGTTACGCAGCGGGTGCGGGTTCGATACCCAGTAGAAACAGGCTCCTGGGTGATGTTTTTCTCGGGGTTTTTCCTCAGATGTAAGACAAATGTCAGGAAACGTAGGGCCCAACGGTCCCTGAAAATCATCCGGTCATCATCATCATCATCATCCTTATCATTATCAACATCCTTCACCAGTGTGGAAAGCAACGGGGAGCTACCGCACATATAATTCCCTCGTAAATCTGCAAAGCATAACACGAAAATGCTATATTTGTAGTGAAAGACCTGTCCTCGGACGGAATTACTATGGATGGATGGCTATTTTATATTCGATATATCAGTAGTAGTGTGTATTTTATTTCACAGTGTGTTACATTCGTAATTATAGTACTGAGATAGTAGTATTTGAGGAAAGTGATGTATTTCCGTTATTTATTAATTCGATTTAGCCCCTCTTTCGAGGGTGGACTAAATAATTCCTTTTAGTTATTTTTGTGGTGTACGGTGTACGTTACTTGCATATGGAGTCTTTCTCAAGTTTAATATGATTTGAATTGCTTAATAATGCGGAAGATCGCGCGTTTGATCATAGCTCAATTTTTGATTTTATATAAAATTGAAATCGTATTCTTCGGAGGAGAAACATTAAACATTGTCACGCAGTTAAAGGACTATTATTATAATAGGTATTAGTGCAGCCAATGGCCATGCAGAAAGAATTGCTTTCATGTCTTACAGAAGTCTGTTATCGATGTTCCAATGTTTTTACCCTGTAATAGGTGATACTATTGCTTATGATAAACATATTCTACCAAATTTCACTGCTACCTGATGTCACCCTTTAAATTAATGATTTGTTTATAAAGACTATTTAACTCATGCCCCAAATGGGAGTCAATGACCAATCACGTTTCAATGATTTCTGTTTTACAACCAATCAGAGTCGTGTTTCGCCAAATATTTATCAGTGTTATGATTACCATATTAAAGAAAGCTCCTCCTTACAATATTGCGTTCCTTTGGCAATAAATAGTATGATCTGGTTGCAGTGATAAACAAAAGAAGCAGTAGAAGCGTACCTATCGTTTCTCATTTGTTTTCAAACATCGCCGTTTACATTAAATATATAAATATTTTAAAAATAACTATAGTTAAATAATGATTTGTGAGTAAACAGCTTAATTTTATTCGTTAAATAGTCCTAACAAATGCCACTCTTGATTTCCAAATTCTCTAGATAAATTCACTCCTCACTTCGTGAGTCGTGAATTTATCGATAATTTGGAAATCACTCGTGGCATTACTTATGATAAATAGGCGACGTTAGATCCTTTAAACTAACAGCTGCTTTAAACTAATATTTAGTAGAAAGAGACAGAGAATGCATGTGACATCCAATTCCGAAACAGTGCTTCTCCTCTACAAACATACTTGCTGTGTCGTTAAGAGCGCCGACCAAGTTAAAGAATAGCATCTTTAATTATCACCATATACAACAATTTCGACTAATGCCCTTTTAAAATTTATTTTTTAGATGAAAATCTTATGTTATTTCATATAGAGTGTGGAACGACCCGAACGTACAAACTTTCATGAAGTGTACATGTGCTGAAAGTGTACAAACTTTCATGAAGTGTACATGTGCTGAAAGTTTTCTATCACTCTGCTACTTTATTATTGTTTTATGTTGTACCACATTTGTATTATACACATTGGACTTTTACCTCATGACCTCCCAATTCTCCAGAAGATGGAGAATTGTAAAATATATGAGAGTCCAATGCATTATTAACCCTTGCTTGAAAGTAAAATCACAGATTTCGGAGTCTCCTATTGAGAAAACTTAAAAACTGAATACGGTTCACATTTTATAAATGTATTATTTGTTCAAAAAATAAAAACTTATAACAAAAAAGTTACTTTACTTTTTACTATCTACACTCTAACCCGAATTTACCTCCATATTGTTTTAGTTTCAAATATAAACTAAATATTTCATCAAAGCCAAATCATTTAAATATAGGCCCATAATTAGAGGTAAAGTTATAATATGTATAAATATATCCAGTTTGGACTTTAATTACCCAGAAATGTATTTGCAATCCAATGATAAAATTAATGAATCAATTTTATTAATTATATAAAAGTTGATTTCCTCTTTATATAAATGACTAAGACAACTCATTTTGTTAAATTTCGGTTATTCCAATACAGACGGAGCTAGAAAGTCTAGATAACCAAGGTATATATGAATTCCAGGTACCTGAATACAATAGAAACTTATAGATACCGAACTCTTTGTTAATATAAATGTATCATAACGTCTATTTAAGAACAGATTAAATTGTCAATTCAAAATAATATTATATAGACGGAGCCAAAATCTAGAAGACATATAGTATAACAAAGGAAAGCATGAATTACAGGTACCTGAATACAATAGGAACATATAGATACCAAATTCTTTGTTAATAGAAATTAATCAGAACGCCTATTTGTAAACAGATTAAAATGTCAAGTCAAAATAATATTTACGAATGACGAGTATGACAAAACGTATACAATTGGAATTTCACTATGAAGTTTCAAATTAAAATTTCGACATACATATGAGTTAAATGATAACTACGAACAATACATTAAAATAAATTGAAACTAACGGCTTTTAAATAAGCTGTTAGGCCCTTAATAGAAAATCCAAAGGCCTAAGTATGAACAACTTGACAACATTGTCAATACATAGCGCGAGATAAACACCCCTATTATTAGCTACATCACAAACAGAAACAAAGGAAAATGACAACCTTGATATATATGTAATATATATCCACATATGTTTAAACCAATAGGGATAAATTGCAACCCTTCTCCTGCAGCGATCTGAACGATTTCAGGAATAGTGAAGTTTTCAAGATATCAATTTGAGACGCGTACAGAAGAGAAGCCTCCCTGATACCGAAGGGAGAACATCGATTAAGTTTTATTTTAACTGCGAGAACATAACTACCGCTACTGGTTCAAATAGAAAATTGTAACTCCTAATTGAGGAGGACGATCTTAGCGCAAGTTCAAATAGCTCTACAAATTACCTTAAGTTTTCTAATAAGTAACACATTGGAACAAAACATGGCAATAAATCTATATTTGAGGATACCGATCCATATTTTTTTGTATTAAAATATTAACAGTAATAATTCTTCGGTATTCCGTAGAGAAGGAGATTGCTATACACATCGTATAATGAAATGTTTTCATTGTATTAATTATATGTATAGCAATTACAAGTCGAGTGACTTGCGAACTTTAATTATTGATAAAACGATCGCTACCCGTAGAGAGTTCCTTCGTTATTCCCTTTCATAAGTTATCTTCATCGCTCATCGAACCCATCCTGTGTAAATTCCACACCAAAAATTCCTTAAACAAATACCTTTTTTCCCCTCTATCAACACCTATCAGTTCGATTAATTGTTTGATATTTGTTATTTACTTGTAGTATTCCGCCCGAAGTAAGGTTTTTACTGCAATCATACCATATCTAATGCTATACCTTGCATGTTTACTAGGGAATTAATGGCGTGGTGACTTCCCGTTGCTTTCCACACCGGGGATTATAATGGTAATGATTATGATGATGGCCAGATGATATTCCGGGACCTTTTGGCCTCAAAGCCATGTGAAATGTTTTACAGGTGAGGAAAATACCGGGAAAAACTCAGCCAGCAAGCATGTCCCGATCATGAATCGAACTCGGGGCCCCCTGCGTGACAAAGCAGTACGCTAACTTTGAATCTACAGCGTTCGACATGTTTGATATATGAACTTTAAATTACTCTTTGTTAAAATACCTGATAAAATCGGTCACATTTAATAATACTAATAATACTTTATTACTGGGGACTACTTCAGGGAACCCATGCCAAAGGCTCAAACACAGGGACATGTTCCTAGGAACATGGAATGTTAGGACTTTATACAATAGCGGGGCACTAGAGATATTAACGCGGGAATTGGATAAATCGCCCTTGGATATAGTCGCTTTACAGGAAGTTAGGTGGCCAGGAGAAGGTAGTCAGGAATCAGGAAGCTTTGCATTATACTATGGGGGTGCAGAAAGACCTGCATTGGAACGGGTTTTTTTAGTCAGAAGGAGGATTCCTATCCGCTATCCGAGATATTAAATTTGTAGTGATAGGATATCATACATAATTCTAAAGGGTAAACGACATGATTTTATAATTGTAAATGTACATGCCCCCACAGAGATAAAGATGACAAGATCAAGGATGAGTTCTATGAAGAATTAGAATGCTTATTTGATAGCCTTTCACGATATCATATGAAAATTGTCTTAGGAGATTTTAATGCAAAAGTGGGTCGGGAAGATATATTCAAACCAACAATAGGCAAATTCAGTCTTCATGAAGATAGTAACGACAACGGGGTTAGATTAGTCACATTTGCCACATCAAAGAATCTCATTCTTAAGAGCACAACATTTCAGCATAAGGATATTCATAAATACACCTGGACGTCCCCAGATGGAGAAACTCGGAACCAGATAGATCATGTATTAGTGGATAAACGCTGGCACAGTAGCATCATTGATGTTAGATCAGTTAGAGGGACAGACTGCAATTCGGATCATCATCTGGTCAGAGTGAAAAATCAGACAACGGCTATCGCTTATGAGAGGAACGAACGCTAAAGATGATTCAGTAAAATATGAATTAAAAAAACTTGAAAAATGATGAAATGCAGCAAGAATACCAAATCAAAATAGCTAATAGATTTGAAGTACTGGAATCTTCAGATGACAATGTGGCAAACGAAGAAGAAACTGATATAAATAAAGAATGGGAGGCTATAAGAGATACTATTAAATTGTCAGCATCAGAAAGCATTGGTTGTTTAAAAAAGAGGCAAAACAAGAAATGGTTTGATGACGGAATGTGCCGACATGGTAAAGGAAAAGGAAAGCTAGCAAAAATGAAATGGTTTAAACGAGCCAAATCTGAGGTAAATTTGAGCAAGCGTTGTTCCCTGCAATGGGTAGTGTTAGGCGTGAAACCACTAAGTTACTAAAGAGTAAAAAGAGGGAATATTTGAGAGAGAAGATTAATGATCTTGAAATGAATGCAAAAAATAGGAACATTATGAGAATTATATCAGGGAATTAGTATAGAGAAGAAGGGGGTTTTCAGGCATTTAGAACAAAAATAATTCGGAATGAAAATGGGGATATGATTGCAGATTCTAGGAGTATATTAATTAGATGGAAAGGTTACTTTAATCAGCTATCTATAATGTACATACAGAAAAGGACATTGAGGAGGATCCCACAGTTACAGACAGCAGAAACGCTAGTCGCAGAGGCCAAGTGGCCCATTAGGGTTTAACAATCGGCGATTCACAAACATTGAAGATGTATAAAGCATCAGGTTCAGATGAGATCCCAGCAGAACTGATAAAATCAGGGGGAGAAATATTGATGGACAAGATACGCTTGTTGCTTAGTATGATTTGGGAAAAAGAAGCTCTTCCAGATGAATGGAAGGAATCAATTATCGTACCAATTTATAAGGAAAGGAGATAAAACTGATTGCAACAAACTACAGGGGCATCTCATTACTTTCAACTTCGTACAAAATTCTAACAAATATAATAGTAAGCAGACTTACTCCCTATATTGATGACATTGTAGGAGATCATCAATGTGCATTTAGAAGAAACAGGTCTACAACAGATCAGATTTTCAGTATAAGACAGATTTTAGAGAAGAAATGGGAATATAATGGTACTGTGCATCAACTATTATGTAGACTTCAAAAAAGCATATGATTCAATTAAGAGGGAGAAGTTATATAGTATCCTGCTGGAGTTCGGAATTCCTAAAAAGTTGGTTAGACTTATTACGAATGTGTCTAAATGGCTCAAAGAGTAGGGTGCGTGTAGGCAAACAGTTTTCAGACACTTTGAAATCCAGAATGGGTTGAAGCAAGGAGATGCACTATCTCCTCTACTATTTAATTTTGTACTAGAGCATCGCATTAAATCTTTAGAGAATGAGGAAGGCTTACAACTGAATGGTATTAATAAGCTGTTAGTTTATGCTGATGATGTAGTACTACTGGCCGATAGCGAGGAGATACTAAAGGCCAACACGCACACACTATTGAGTAACACTAAGAAATTAGGACTGGAAGTAAATATCACTAAAACTAAATATATGGTCACACGTAGAAATTCAGTATATAATGGAAATGGACAGCTAATGACAAATGAGGGAAATTTTGAGGAAGTGGCTGAATTCAAATACCTAGGAACAATAATCACAAATAGGAATGAGATGCACAAAGAAATTAAACATAGGCTCAATTCTGGAAATGCATGCTATTATGCATTGCAGAGACTTTTGATGTCCCAACTCCTTTCAAAAAACGTTAAGCTGAAAATATATAAAACTATTATTCTACCAGTTATATTATATGGGTGCGAAACATGGACTCTTACTTTAAGGGAGGAAAGGAGATTACGAGTATTTGAGAATAAAGTTCTTAGGAAAATTTTTGGACCAAAGAGAGATGAACAGACAGGTGAATGGAGAAGACTACATAACAATGAACTACATGGTCTTTATAGGAAGCCAGATATAATAAGAACAGTTAAGTCTCGTAGACTGCGATGGGCAGGACATGTTGCACGTATGGGGAATGAAAGACGTGCATGGAAGCTTCTTGTAGGAAAGCCAGAGGGAAAACGCCCAGTTGGTAGGCCAAGAATGAGGTGGGAGAACAACATTAACTATGATTTGAGGGAAGTAGATTATACAGGGAATGATTGGAAAGCATTAGCTCAGGATAGGGATGTATGGAGAGCTTATGTCCGCGCGGCCATGAACCTTCGGGTTAGATAGTGCCAGTGAGTAAGTGAGTAAGTAATACTTTATTACTATTATAACTATTATTTCTTGTATTATTAATATTGTTGTTGTTACACTACTTGCCATTATTATTACGTGTTCAATAGTTACATAAACATGGTTGGAGGAAGCGAATTATGTGCATCTATGAATGATAGTGAATCAAATATTTTCACTAACCTCACCTTAGAAAAAGTGAAAGCAAGACTCCTAAAAGTAGCAATGGGGATTTCGAAATTTGCTGCATGTTACATATGAACTAGCACGGGAAACATTCCTCGTGGAAGATCTGCTACCAGCTACTAAACAAGAAACTACATTGAAGCAAATAAGACAAAAGAACAGAAAAGAAATACCTGACGATTTTTACGCAACAGATGCAATGATCAATCGAGACGACTGGAACAAATAACAAGATACGCAGTGCACCACAAACTCTGCAGAATTTCAAACTATCATGATCCATCAGTGGTCTGCGTGTGTACGCTCTGTGATAGACCGTGTTTAATATATCATTTCAATGTCTGTTTAAAGAGAACAAAATTGTTGCTGGCATACAGCAGAGACCTAATATAATGCACATTTGTGCGCGCTTCTAACTATTATAGTTAATAAATAAACGGTATAAACGCTGGAAACAAAAGTTGTTAGCGATCTTAAATGTAGTGATAGTGATAGTAGTTATCATAATAGTTGTGCAAAAATATAAAATAATGTTAAAATTATAGACGTTAATAACGTGAAATGTTGTGATGAAGATATAAACGTACGCGGTGAAAATAACGATTTTTAAGTTAGTAATGAAATCCCTAATACTGACCACGTCTCTTCGAGGTTATGAACGAATTGTCTAAATCAAATGACAATAAAGTATACATTAGTATTTTTAATTATGTTATAAAACAAAAGGAAGACATTATTAATGAACTAAGAGAGACGTTTATTTTATTGAAACATCTAATTAAGATATAGGAACGATAAAAATAAACGTGACGTTGTTATATTGAGTCATGTTTGAACTAAAAATAAGCAGATTCAAAATAAAGAGAATTAGTGGTAACATTAGGAAAACCAATGGACATAAAAGACTTTAGAAAATGGCGCTATGGAAAATTCCAGACCTCTCGAAGATGAACAAGTCAATCGAAGTAAATAACAAGGAAGTTAATAATTCGGTTAAAGATGTTAATGTAAACAAACCAGATAAGAATGTTCCTTGGTCTTTAGTAGTTAAAAGAAGGTAAAACAACAAGTTGTTGTTAGTAATAATGATTCATGCACCACTGGTTTAAATAAATCAAGTTTGAAAGGAGTTCCAAATATGGATCATCACTTGTCTATAGACTTGAACGTAGTACTATTGTTGAAGATGTGATTGATTTTCAAAATGTGATTACCCTGAAGTTAGGTGTGTTAAGTTAGAGTCCAAGAATGCTGATGTGCACGCTTCCTTTAAGGTAAATGGTTATGAAACCAACGTTGAATCTATTTTAAATTCAGAGAAATGGCCTAAAAAGTTTTTATTATAATTTTTGTCATCGTTACAACCAAAAGCCAGAACGTTAAATCTAAAGTTCGTCACTAAAAATAAAGTTTCTTTAAACTTATTAAAAATAATTGACTTAATATATTACACTGGAACATACAAAGTCTCCCAAATGAATTTAATTACATATCAGTAATAATAAATGAGCATGGCATATATTTTTTTATGTCTAGTTGAACTTTGGCTCTCCGTAGATTAATTAATTGTATTCAAATTTACAGGCTTTTCTATATAAATAAAAATAACATACATGGTGAATCTGTTATATATATATATATATATATATATATAATAGTTTTAAAGAAACTAAAACAACACGCTTTATTAGAAAAGCGAACTAAAAAAGAAAAATAATTTTAATATCAAACACGCGTGGGATAAAATTGAAGTGGTCAACAAAAAATCATCCCCAACACATCTAGAATAAAACTAGAGTTATCCGAAAAAAAATTACTATCAAAAGAGTGGGATGCCCTATATCAATTTATATATTCCATAATAAACAGATATTGGTAAAAGCAAAGTCTCTAAGAAGAGAACGTAGAAACCAAAAAAAAAAACTCCCCACGCTTCACATGGTAAAATTATTTTTTTATAGATAAATCTAATTTTATTCTAAATGTGTTGGAGTTGATTTTTTTTTGTCGATCACTTTACTTTTATCCGAAGCGTGTTGGAAATTAAAATTATTTTTTCATTTTTTAGATCGGTTTTCTAATAAAGCTTGTTGTTTTAGTTTTTTAAAATATTATTTATATTTATTTTTTAGTTTTGTTTCCTAGTAATGCTTGTTGTTTTAGTTTTTTAAACCATTATTTATTTTTTTTAATTCTTGGTTTAATTGATTTTCATAAACCGGAATTCCATGTATATTTAATTGCTTACGATATTTTTAGTGTCTGAACACGAATATAACTATTTTCTTAATTATTATTATCTCACATTATTATAATATTTTTTAATATAGATAAATAGTTACAGTTAATCGTATCCTTCTCATATTATGTAGATAAATTACAATGTGTTAAGTTTACAAAATTGCCATTAATATTGTACAGAATAATAAGATCAAAATGTAAATATCTTTAAATTCGATACTATTGTAGTATGAGATAAAAGTAATAGTCTTCTAAAAAATTCTCCGTGCCGGATTTGAACCAGCGACCTATGGAATACTGAAATTATATACCACTATAGTCCACCGCTCTACCAACTGAGCTACCAGAGGATATAATATTATTGTCTTAAAAAGGTGGACTAAAAAGTCGATACGTTCGCAACCTATTATACCGGTCTTTATTTGTTTATGCCCTGGTGATCGTGGCCAGGATCTTAGAAAAATATATGAACTTATTATATTGTCATTGGTCCTTTAAAAGTATACAAAGTTTCAAGTCGACCCAATGATCTTAAGTGGGTGAAAATCATATTGAAAGATTCCGTTACATAGATAGACAGATATAGGTCAAGCTAATATAAAGCGTGTAAAATGGACTTGATTTCACAGATATTGATGCATCACACCATAGTTTACTATTTGAATTTAAAATATGCACAACATATTTGAACGATTTAAAAATGTTATGTATTACGATTTATCAAAAGCCAAACCATAGCAAAGCATCTGTTTATATATTTTTAATCAAATTATATGAGTTCTTAAATTTTATTTTTAAGAAGAACATTAACAATTTTTAATCAAATTATATGAGTTCTTAAATTTTATTTTTAAGAAGAACATTAACAAAAACATTGTTTTGACGGGAGAATTTAACATTAATTTTTACATATACACATATGACAAGAATGACTGGCACAACTGCACTTCTACTAGCGCTTAATTTTTCAGTTATATTATTGTAAACTATAGCTCTTCTTCTGTATTTACAAATTATTTAATATATTAAACTTTCTAAAATAAATTTAAAACATTATTAGACAATTTTGAAGTATTTATTAGAAGCATGCAAATCACAATATTATGACACTGTTAGACAATATTGTGATGCTAACTAATATTTTATCCACAGAGTATATTACTTAGTGTATGATTTTTCTATCGCTGCTTTGGGTTATCGCTGGTTAGATCAGTGTTAGGGAGTGATAAGTTAGTGTACACCCATTTTTAATAAATGTTTGGTAATTTTAATATTATTAATATATATTTTTATACATAGATTTGGGGATTTATTGCTAATATCGGTCATTTAAATTTCATAGCAACGGAGAGTAATCGAGGATGATAATAGATATGTGGTTCGATTGTGGGTTATCGCTGGCTCCATAAACTCTGGCCCATGCGCACTGTTTTTCTATAGGACTTTGAAAATATATCACGCTATTTTAAGTGCAGCTTTTCCGAATAACGTTTTATATATATTGGAAGATTTTGTGGTTCGACCATTGATTTATGACGGAACTCGACCTAATCATAACAATTCCAAGGGTATATTCATAGATAATGTTGTTACAAATATATGTAGTAATGAATGTTCTGTTAATGTTATACCAACTCTGCTATGGTTTTTAAAAGCAATGTAGAAGAAAATAATACAAGTTTTTAATATTAAAACATTCATTATTTTAAGTTCATCGTTCATACAATGTTTTCAATGGTTACTATTTTATATATTTTATTCAGACAAATAAATTGGCTAATACTATGTAGTATAGTAAATATGAATGATAAAGTTAACTATTTTTTGACAACATTATTGGAAATTACTGAAAAAGCTTTTCCAGTTACTAATTCAAAAGCCGAACCTGTATAGAGATCCAATGTCAATAGATGGTATACTATTGAGGCACACAGTTTAGCACAAAAATGTATCTTATTATAAATATGTACTGAATATGGTAGAACAAAATGTAAGGCTTTATATACAAATCACACAAATCGTTTTATGAAATTGCTCAAAATTACAAAAAATAATTATTATTCTCAAATTATAAGTAATTCCAATAATAAATCCAGGGCCATCTGGTTTATTGTTTCTAAATGTATAAGTGGTAATTCTAAGGTCAAATTACGCATTTGTTGATTTAAATGTTGAGAAATTTAATACTTTTTTTCATCAATCAAGTTGATGAGGTGATGACAAGTATAAAATATTGTGCTGTTCCTTCAGACATAATGAAAAATAAATCACTGAATATGTTATTTTAATTTTAAACACTTATGAGTAGAGGAAGGTTATACTGCTGTACTAAATCCGAGTACTAGTGCCTCTTCATACATATACAATTTAAATTCCAGAATTTTAAAATATGCTGCCACTTTTATGTAACCACTAATACATATATTATACTCTTGTATTGGCAGTGAAATCTCTCTTCATTTGTTTCAATTTGTAAAAGTCACACTAATTCACAAAAAGAGGAAATAAAACAGAATACACAAATTATAGACCCACAGGTATCACCATTTTTGTGTCTAAGGTTTTTAAATTATATGAAATAACCAAATAATTGAATACTTTGAAAAACATATATTGTCTCCCCTTCTCAATTTGGCAATAGAGCAGACAGAAGTGCTACAATATAAGCAAACTTTAGACGCTTTTCAAAATAATAATTTAGTATGTGAATGTTTCTATTATATCAGTAAGGCATTCGACACAATATCTCATGATATTCTTAGACATAAATGAATACAGTGCGACCTCTGGACAGCAGACGCGGGGATTTCACTTTACACTGCTGACGCACTCGCGGCGGGAACGGACAGCATAAGATCGCGGTGATACAACCACATACATTTTTCGTAACATTTTACAAATTATCGTACTTACCAACTTTATTGAAGCAGAAGCTGGATCTGTCCACCTTTTTGTTTTCCATACATTTTGACGCCTCTTTATAAAATTTCCCATAACACGCTGTACTTTTCTTCTACTGATGTTGTTAATTTCGTCACGGATATTACGTTTTAGTTCTTCCAGAGTGCATGGGGTTTTGTTGTACACAGCATTTTCAACCTGTCCCAGATATAGAAATAGGAGGGAGAGTTTATCTGGAGAACGAGCAGGCCATAAATTCCTACTAAATAATTCTGTCATGGAATAAGTGAAGAATTTTGTGCATTAAAATATCAGCTGTATGAGCTGTAGCTGAGTCTTGCTGCAAGAAAGCGAAATCACGCTCCCTGCCGGTTAATTCCCTGAAGAAAGGTGTCGGAATGTCATTCACATATGTAAGAGGATCGACTGTGTTCCGAAACAAAATAGGGCCTATGATTCTTTCGCCACTAATGGCGAACCATACACCAATTTTGGCATCATGGAGGGGCACTTCATGTACGATATTAAGGTTCTCAGGACCCCAATGGCGATTAATTTGCGAACTCACGTAACCTGGAGATGGAACCACGCCTCAACCGAAAAATATATTAAATGTGAGTCTATTAGGCTATTATGAATATTATTTTAGCATATACTCTCAAAATGCGCGCCTACGAATAGAGTCATCCGGTTGAAGAGCTAGTGTCTTGGTCATTTTATACGGATGCAAATTTAACAATTTAGTAGCTTTTTGTACAAAGCCATACGATATTCCTACTTGTTGCGAAAAGCGCCTAGGTGATTTTCTAGGAGACTGCTCCAATCGATAACCGATGTCGTCTATTGTTTCTTACGTGAGAACACTACGCATCTTGTGTGGCTTCTCAGGCTCGGCACTTACAGTTGTGTGAAATTTGTTATAGATATTTTGAACTGTTGAACGTGATGGAAATTTTACACCCGGGAATCGAGTTTAAAAGAGTCTTCGTACTTGACTAGCAGACTGAGTTAACAAATATTGATCATAAATAAATACTAGTTGTTCAATACAGAAATGATTCGTCATTATACAGTTTACAGTTATACACACGTCATTCAGTTTACATTTTACACACGTTATTCATTTTACAAGGAAAAGCGACAGAGCACTTTATCTACTCGAAGTACACTCTCTGACTGTGACCGTGAATGCGTAGGATGTACTCGTGTAATGCTGAGTCAGCGTACATTTCAAGCCCCATATCTGCACGTGTAAGCTTTCGTTATCGCACAGCACAAACCCCGCGTCTGCTGTCCACTTCTATACTTTTCTCACTGCATATTATGGTTTTAAAAAGTATTAAATGAATATGTACATATTTAAGTAATAAATATCAGTTTGTTTCCCTAAACAATAGAATATCCAAATTTAGACAGGTTAATTATGGTGTACCGCAAGTTTCTGTGTTAGGATCCGTTTTATTTCTAATTTATATTAATGGTCTTCCTGAGAGTATAAAAGATGAATGTTTCGAGACATATTCATTTGTTGATGGTTTAGCTATGAATATACGTTGTAAAAATAGTGACATTCTTCAAAATATACTTGAAACAGTTTCTTTAAAATTAAAGTATTGGTGTAATTTTAACAAACTTAGCTTTAATATAAGTAAAATAGTTGATGTGGAATTTAAATTAAGTAGAATTTTTCATTCAAATGTTAAGTTTCTAGACATTTATCTTGACTCTGATTTAGGATAGAAATCCCATAATGATCATATTGCCGGCAAACTATATAAAATTGTATTTATGTTGACAGTCCTAACTCAAAATTTAGAGATAAAATCTCTATTAACGGTTTATTATAGTCATATTTACAACCATCTAAATCATGGAATTTTATTGTGAGGTAACCTCAATTATTCGAAAAAAACTTTCTATTCTACAGTAAAGAATTATTAGAATAATTAGTGGAAAAATAATAGAACTCACTGTAAACCAGAATTTATGAAATTAGGAATTCTTACTCCAATGTAAGTTCTTAGTTGCTCAATTTATATAAAAAAGAATTTACAAATATTTGTACATGCTTTATATCTATTCATAACTATCAAACGATGAATAATAACAATGTATATTAAATAAATGTAATTGACGAAACATTGGTAAAATCTGTTGAAATGTATGGAAGTGAGGTATGGAATTCAATAAGTACTGCAAGAATAGACTAATAGCTCTAGAAATTGATTATTTACGCAGAAGTTCCAGAAAGTCAAAATTAGAACATGTCACAAATAAGGAAATTAGAAACATAACCCAGGAGTAAAAATATGTAGAGGTAATCAAATACAAACAATAATCTTCGCAGATGATCAAGTACTTCTAGCGGAGAATGAAGATGATTTGCAGAGATCAGTGTTTAAATTGAAGAAAATACCCTGGAAAAATACAACATGAAAATATCTGAAAATAAAACCAAATCCATGGCAATCACTGGAAAGGGACTTTCGAGAGTAAAAATAATAATAAATAATAAACCAATAGAACAAGTAACACACTTTAATTATTTAGGTAATAATATATCACAGTTTCATAATCAAAAAGATATGGAAACAAATTTAGAAAAAAATATAACAGATTATATGGTATAATTAGGAGAAATGTTTGAAAACAAATGAGGAAAGAAATCCAATTGAGATTTCATAATGTTATAGCCAAACCTGCTCTACTATACGGAAGTGAATGCTGGACACTTCGAGCAAAAGATAAATCCCGCATTAATAATTCACAAATGAGATTCCTCCGATTACTAACTGGAGTAACATTAAGGGTCGAATGTTTGAACGCATTAGACAGTAAAAGGCGTTCTCTGCTGATAAAGTTTTATTCAAAGACATTTTTCTTACTCAGAAATCTATTCACGCGGTAATAATTCTAAAGCTACCTGACAAGGTACCTTAAGATCGTAGCTCAAGATATAAACTTATGTGAAAATCCCGAAGGGAACCGATGGTAACCGATGTAGTTTGAAACTTATCCAAGATGGTCGGACCTTGACGACTTCGATCATGTTTTCGGTATACGCGGAGAAGAGGAATTTGATAGAGTCTACTAAAGAATTCAACTGGAAGAACAGGAGAATCGGCGTAATATTGAGCGTCGCAGACGTGTTTGTATACGGTATTATTTGCGGGATGCAAGCATAAATGTATTCCTCTATAGCAGACGAAAATAACGGAAGTGGTTTTATCGCTGAGAATTCTGGGTAATTCGTTGCCAATATTACGAAATCGTCAACATTCATGCATGACCGGTTAAGGCGGCCGTTAATTCGATCTCAGCTCACCAGTGATTGGAAGTAATTTGAGTAGAGAGTAATGTATTTGCATACGACCCTTAAGGGATAGAATGAAAAGTGATGAGATAAGGATGCAGTGGAATAGTAGGGAAATGGTTGAACATATACAAAATTATCAGATTAAATGGTTTCAACACGTCCAGAGAATGTCAAGTTCCCGTTTACCAAAGATGAATTACCACCTCAACCCTAAAGGCAAAAGAGACCTCGGAAGACCCTTCAACCGATGGAAAGATCAGTTTTGTAGTCGCAGAACGGGCATCATCACCCAATACTGCATTCGGAAGAAGAAGAAGAAGAAGAAGAGAAACATAATTCAAGCTGAAGAAAGCATAATTGAAAGAATTGAGGAGAAGGAATTAAAGTGGTTAGGACATGTTTTAAGAATGGCAGATGAGCGATTGCCAAAGCAACTATTTAAATGACATCCCACCAGAAAACAAGAAAAGAGGGAGACCAAAGTTAACATGGAAGGAAAACACGAATACATTAATGCAAGCAAGAGGGCTAAGCATAGAAGATGGCCAAGATCGTAGGCTTTGGAGGGTTGGCACGGGAAGACGGCTGCAGCGGTATAAACCCGAAGATAAAGTAAATTTAGCAAAACTGAAAATAGGTATGAGGTCGTATAAGTGAATATGTTCAATTATCTTCCAGGAGATATAAAGAATCTTCCTGTTTCATATTTAAAACAATAATGATATCGGTATTCACTTTGAATCCTCTCTAAAGTGTTCACGAATATCTTAGTATTGACTGGTCGAGACAACACGGATATTAACATAATTGACGTCATATATTGTACCATGTTTTGACAATAAAAACCTATAAATAAATATATATATATATATATATATATATATATATCTGTGTGTAATTGAGAATACTACATGTATAAGAAAGTTGTATGTTTGTCTTGGAATTCTTGGGTAGCTCAGTTGGTTAGAGCGCTAAAGGTACAGACTTTAGAGACTCGAGTTCAAATCCCGACTCAAGCATTCTTTTTTCTTTTCATATCATATTTGCCTTCATTGCCAAATGTCAAAAATATATTAATAATATCTATATAGGCTATACAAGCGTTACTGCTATAAAGTAAATATTCTCCTTAATAATTTGCTTATCTTTTAAGTTAGCCGCTAGATGACAGTTGAATGATATTTCCGCTACCCCTAGTGTGAATTGAGAATACTACATGTATAAGAAAATTGTATGTTTGTATTGGAATTCTTGGGTAGCTCAGTTGGTTAGAGCGCTAAAGGTACAGACTTTAGAGACTCGAGTTCAAATCCCGACTCAAGCATTCTTTTTTCTTTTCATATCACATTTGCCTTCATTGCCAAATGTCAAAAATATATTAATAATATCTATATATACAAGCGTTACTGCTATAAAGTAAATATTCTCCTTAATAATTTGGTTATCTGTTAGGTTAGTTCAATGATATTTCCGCTACCTCTAGTGTGAATTGAGAATACTACATGTATAAGAAAATTGTATGTTTGTCTTGGAATTCTTGGGTAGCTCAGTTGGTTAGAGCGCTAAAGGTACAGACTTTAGAGACTCGAGTTCAAATCCCGACTCAAGCATTCTTTTTTCTTTTCATATCATATTTGCCTTCAATGCCAAATGTCAAAAATATATTAATAATATCTATATATACAAGCGTTACTGCTATAAAGTAAATATTCTCCTTAATAATTTGGTTATCTGTTAGGTTAGCCGCTAGATGGCAGTTGAATGATATTTCCGCTACCTCTAGTGTGAATTGAGAATACTACATGTATAAGAAAATTGTATGTTTGTCTTGGAATTCTTGGGTAGCTCAGTTGGTTAGAGCGCTAAAGGTACAGACTTTAGAGACTCGAGTTCAAATCCCAACTCAAGCATTCTTTTTTCTTTTCATATCATATTTGCCTTCATTGCCAAATGTCAAAAATATATTTATAATATTTATATATATATGTATATATATGTATATATATATGTATCTGTTTATCGATGTATTATTTCATTATTATTAGAATTGCTTTGCTTTATCTGATAGGGTTAAGGCCTTAAAGCGTAGTCTATCACGGAATAGATTATAATCGATGAATAATTACAACTAATTTACATTAATGTAATTTATTAGGAAATATTAGTTTTACATCCAAGATCCATTAACTTAAATTATTATATATTAAATACGCATTATAATCAAAGTTTAAATATTTGGTGATTAGTCTATATTTAACAGATAATAGATAGGAAATAGATAATAGGATATAAATTGAAATAAAACCATCTACATAGAATAAATTTGATTTTATAGAAGAAAATAATTAATTATCCTACAAGAACTAATTGTATAACCTCGACTTAAAAGTGTCAAGTGTGCTGCAAACCCAGAAATCTTGAGGGGAGGAGATTACGTAATCGGTCAGTGGTTATATTTAAATACAGTTAAACAATAAGAATAGTCGACCTATCCTGGGAACAGCGCTTGCAGATGGCGGAAGTTGTTCGGCCCCTCTTAAGGATGTGGATTCTGGGTTCCAAGAAGATGTCCATTTCTCCCCGTAAATTTTGATTAACTTTGAACGATGTGCTTTGTGAAAATTGATGGCTGTTGACATGTTGTACTCGTAACAAGTACTGGTCTCGGCCCCTGGGTGTTCTGTTAATTTTATACCGGTATGTAATTTCGGGATGTGAATTTTGATTCGCGTGTTACGTTATATATGCATTAAGTGATATTAGCTTTATATGGCTGCGAATGGTCTTTCTATCATTTAGCCGGTGATTATTTCTGTATTTTGTGTTTTAAGTTGTGTGATGATGTTGTGTGTGTGTGTGTGTGTGTGTGTGTGTGTGATTGAGAAAGAGGTGACCCTACTCTCCCAGATTTAAAACAATAATAATAATAATAATAATAATCATAATTCATTTCGAGAATTTTCCACATCATTCAGAGACTTCTACAAACAATATTAATAAATAATAGGGGTTCTAAAAAATCATAATCACTATGCACACTATCGGTTTGTAATAGACTTTACAAATTCCCCTTAATTAATGTCCTCTATAGTTCTCTGTGTCTTTATCCGTTACATCCAAATTTCTTCACTGAATTCTGAATGTTATTCTTCCAGGTTGTTCTCGATATCGCTTTTCTGTTCCTTCCTTCTATGTTTCATTTATAGATGGCCTTTGGTAATCATCCTATTACAATAATAATAATGCTGATTATGGTAAAATTGTCCACCGCTGTGGTCTCGAGGTAGCGCGCTGCCTTGTCACGCAGCGGGCCCGGGTTCGATCCCTGGTCGTGGCAGTTTTTCTGGGTGAGGTTTTTATCGGAGTTTTTCCTCACCTATAAGACAAATGTCAGGAAAACGTTAAGGCCCAAACGGTCCCCGAAATCATATGGCCATCATTATCATCATCACCCTTATTATTATCATCTTCATCATCATCCTTCACCGGTGTGGAAAGCAACGGGAAGCTACCACACCTACAATTCCCTAGTAAAGCTGCAAGTATAGCATGAAAATGCTATGATTGCAGTGAAGAACCTGCCTTCGGGCAGAATTACTATGGATGGTAAAATTAAGCTCGCAGAGTTAAGGACATTAAACCTCTGACTTCCACTCAACCAGTTAATGATAAAGTATACAAAATTCCACATACTTAACATAACAAAAATATTACTACATTATAACCTAAATATGCTAAATGTTAGTGTAGTGTAATACCAGTACTAAAAAAACAAAAAAGAATTCTTAAAAAATATAAATTAAGAAAACAAAATTTTAAAAATTGAAGGTGGAAAGTTGTAATTTATATTCTAGATTCATTTTGATATGTATGTAAAATGTTGAATACAGTTGTTATCAAGGAAACGTTGTTATTTTTATAACTTAAAATATTAGTAAATTTATATTTAAATAAATATAGTGATGGTAGTCCCTGACATGCTTACGAAGTGAGTTCCATTCTATAGCCATAGAAATCTTGAACGTTTCAGAGTATAGACATTCCTGTACTGTGGTATGGAAAGCAATGAAGTATCTTGTGCCTAAATTGCGATGAGCCGAAATAATATGGGAAATTATTCCAAAGCAAGGAAGAATTAAAATGTATACTTCTGTATAGTTTTGAAAACAGCTTGGCTAATAACTTGGTGAGTGTGGGTGCACAATTTGGAATGCTCAGACACCTGAAGTATAGATCTTTGCTCGTTTAGTAGAATGTAAGGTAAGGGCTGAAAAGAAGGAGATTCATAGAACTCTAGTACTCAACTGTGATCAACGGTAAAAGCATGTATTACACTTTTTTTTCTTCTTCATCTTCTTTTTAATCATAAATTGTAGGATTATCATCCAGCTTATTTCCAAAATCACTCCTCGGAGGAAGACGTATTGGATGTGCATTTATTGTCTAACCATCTCTTGGCTGGAATTCCTCTAGTTCATCTTCCGTCCATTGGTCTATCTTCTTTAGCTATTTTTGCAAGTCGGTTATATTCCATTCTTTCTATATGATCCTTCCAATATTTTCGTCTGTCTATAACAAATTTGGTTATGTCTTAAATATGACATTTGTCCCTAATTAAGTGTGTTGTATATTTTATCATATAATGTTTCCCCTAAAAATAAGACAAAATGCTTAACAATATCAAAAGAACCAGTAACATGCAAATGAGAAGTGGAAAAAAAATATAGAACAAGTATCAGAATTTAACTATTTAGGTATATTAATAAGAAATACTAAAAATTTAATAAAATAAGTAAAGAAACAAGCTGATAAAGCTGCTCAAATATCAAGATATATGGAAGATTTTATTTGTGGCAACAAACATAATATGTCAATAGAAAGTAAAACCCGCATATACAAAACGATAGTTGGACCAGGTATCGTATATGGGACAGAAACTAGGGCTGATATAACAAAAACTGCTGTTTAATGTATTGCACGCATATTATGAAGCAATTAAATTATTATACACCACAATATTAAAGAACCATAGTTAATTGATCTTCATTATTCAACTATGTTAAAATCGTACAACTATAGTGACCGTAAACTCTCCACTAATGTCTCGGTAATGCCCCTATTATTGAAGGTCTGGATGCGGGCTTACCACACACTGTCGCACTATTACAAGAATTAACGAAATGAATGAGATCAGTATGGATAAATAGTGAAAATAGTTTTCCTGTGGAAAAACGGGTGAAAACCTTACTTAGATTCCACGAACCATACGTGGAGAGACCCAAACGCGGAATCAGGATCCACAGGAAGAGTGACTAAACACTTGCGCCACGGAGCCACTGAAACCATTATAATAATAATAATAATAATAATAATAATAATAATAATAATAATAATAATAATAATAATAATAATAATAATAATATTAATAATAATAATAAATTAAAATAGTCCGATGGAGCGAAGCTCATGTTTACAAATAAATTGAAGAAAATATCATTAACTTTGGTTACGGATTCTTTTGGGATATTATTCTATGTGTATCTGATCTTCGGATGATGTCACTAGTTATTAATGCAAACGGTACCAATTTTATATCCACTACAGCTTGTATTCAACGAAGGATTTCTTTTATGTATATTTTTCATTAGGCTTATATTTATAAGTATTGATAGTAATGTGTGTACTCTAGTACATGCATTATTATCAATACTTTCAATGTCTCTTTATAATGAAATTATGAAAACGCAACATTTTCTGCTACAATAACTTTGACGAGCTTGGTAAACCTTTAAGTGGCACTGAGGTAAAGCAATGCACTATATTTCACATGTTTACTTTGAACGTTTATAGTAAACGTACATTTACTTCACCCGCGCTAAGCATTTTCTGGCTATGTCGCAGAGAGCACGAAACCCTTGCACACCGTTACTAGGGGCTTGTCCGTTTGGAGAATCACTGAGAAACATTCGCCACCACACTCTTCGCGAACATGATGGCAGACGCCTTGCGAGATTATGGATACACGTTTTATGAGGAAGATCATGGTGTGGTCACTAATGGAAATAAAAGACGAATATATGTTATTGCATTTAGACCATCTTCTAAAATTGGTATCATATTAGATTGCCAACTGAAGTGAAAGACAGGTTTAAAAAGTGCAACGTAGGTGACAAAGTACGAGATATTGGGAAGAACATGCTTCGGATGGAGGACAGACTACAATGGTTTGAATATAAATGAGACTATCTCGAAAATCAGACTCGCCGTAATAATATTGTGATATATGGAATGCATGAAGAAAACTGGGAGGAAACTGAACTTATAGTTAAACGTGTAGTGGCACAAATCGGGATGACTTGGTGGACAGTGACATCGAAAGGGCATACCGGGTTAGTGGTTGGAGTAGTGGAAAGAGACCGATTGTATGCAAATTATCTCACTATAAAATCTAGTGTTTGATTCTTAGAGACAGCAAATATCTTAAGGGAACCGATATTAATATTGCAGAAGACTTCAGTGAGAAGGTTCGTCACGAAAGAGTCTTTCTTAAGCGACACATGCTCGAGGCGAGGACGGAGGGCTGCCATGCAATCCTAAAATTTAATAAATTTATTATAAATGGACGGATCTGGAACAGAGAGCAACTGGAAAATATGGTGAACCCTGGAAATGGATTAGAAGAGGTCAGAGATACCTGCCCCCAAAACATAAAATGAATGCTATTACGGAGGGTGGTCCGCTTGCAGCAGAGAAGGAGGGAGAAAATTCTACACGAGAGAAAGAGTAAGAAGTTAATAAGTAACTAACTCCGGATGTTCCAGCAGACAAGACAGCTCAGGCTATAATGACTAGAGCTAGGAATTTTAGGTGCTGCACCTTTTTTTTGTTACTATATGTTCAAATTAGCTAGTATTGCAAAGACAACATTAAATAAATGCCCCTAACTGTGTTTTAGTTGCACCTTTATTCAATGCTAGCACCTTTTTGCACCTTTTCTTTAATGGAAGCTCATTTTGCACATTTTTCAAAACTTTTTGGTCTCCTTTGGAATATTTTATTACGAAAATAATATATATATATATATATATATATATATTACATTTATTCAAATACGATTTCAAGGGTTGGTAACAATATGTGGTATCAGTCCACATCACAGTACTTCCACTTCAGTGAAATCCCGTTAGGCTATTCCTTTTAAATTAGTTTGCGCCTCATTGCACCACAGTTATACGGAAGATATTGTTCAATCAAGGAGGGTTTTTGAGTGCATGAATAAACGTTTCAGTTCAAAATAATATTTGACTAGTGCGGTCAGCTATTTTCCTGAGTTACCAGTAAATAGTACGGCGTACAAGATTGGATGAGCAGTGTCTTGAGAATGATTCACAATGATGGATGTCAAGACAGCACTGAAGGGGATTGGAAAACAGAAGCTAGAGCAGAGATTAGCCAATAACACTGATGTGGAGGACGTTGCAACAAACAAGGATTTTAATTACAGACTGCTAACAAAATACGCACCACTTGTATCTGTTGATGTGGAACGTTCCTTTCCAACATACAAGTATTTACTTAGTGACAAAAGGTGCAGCCTTACTGAAGAAAACATTGAGTTGTTAAATGATATCTGCATTAACAGTTTTCTGGACTTATGATTTAAATTAACATAATGTTCTGGGACTTGTCGTACACAGACTCTTTAATATAAGACAACATGCGTGAATTTTGTGTCGTTAGATACTTGTTACAATTGGTTTTGGTAATCTTTAATGATTATTTATAAGGGAAATTTGCAACTTTTATTTAAAAAATTGCACCTTTTTGTACCTTTTCGTGCTAAAGTATAGCACCTTTTTTTGCACCTTTTTGACCAAAATTTTGCACCTAAAATTCCTAGCTCTAATGATGACTAACCCACCCCAAAGAGTTCAACGACTGGACAGTACACCAGTAAAAAGAAAATCACAAAGGAAATTGCCAGCTGATAAATAAATTTTGACAGACAGGAAAAATACAGGTAAGACTTCATGTAGCGCTGTCAAGGGCAAAAAAAATAGGATTTGTTGACAGTCAGTACTTGGAATATTGAGGGGTTAAATCAAGGACTTTCAGTGGACAAATGTGTGGAGTTTATTGAGAATTTTGATGTGGTAGCTTTATCAGAGACATGGTTAAAGGGTAATGAATGTGTAAACATAAATAATATGATAGGATATTTCAAAGATAGTCAAACGAAAGAAAATGGAGGCAGATAACCAGGGGGTGTTGCCCTTATAAATAAAGAACTTCTAGACCCCTATATTAATAGTTAAAAAAATAATTTAAAAGAGGCATTTTGTGTTTATTACAAAGCAGAAATTTATACGGTGTCTATTTACCGCCAACCACTATCTTCTAGGTATGCCAATCCAAAATTTTTCGTTGAATTGTCGGATCTGTTGGCGGGAATAAAATATAGGTTTCCGGAAGCTGGAATACTAAATGTAGCGGACTGCAACTGTAGGATTGGGAGAGAAATTATCGCTTTAAAAACAGGTGGTAATGAAACACGAGGTGAGGATAGGAGAAGTAAAGATAAAATTATAAATTCAGAAGGAAATCAATTGTTAGTTTTTTGCGATGCATTTGAACTTGAAATTTTGAACGGGAAGTATGGGTAAGATAAAAATGTAGAACTGACATTTATTAATAAAAATGGGCGAGTGTAATCGATTATACGTTATGCACACAAGACAAGATTCCAGTCCTAAGTAATTCCTGTATATAGTTGCCAAGAATCGAATCACACCATTTCCCAAACAAACTGATTTTAAATATAAAATATATTAGGGAGACAGTTACTGATGGGGCGACAACAACATTACGGCCAATTACAGGTTTCAAGTGGATTGAGGATCGGAGAGAAGAATTTATCGGGTGTCTGGAGACACTAATACAGGATTTCCAAATAAATTATCTTAGCGGGAATGAAATTATTGAAACTTTGTTAGAATCGTTTCACAAAGCTGGGGGAAAATTCAAGGTTAAATGTACAATGAACCAGGACAGTGGATGGTACAGTAAGGTTTGTAGAAAGAAGAAGAAATGTGTCGAAAATGGTCTCTTAATGTTTAGAAAAGAAAGCACAGATGAATACAGAAAAATGTATGCGCAGCAGAGAAAGGAATACAATGAATTATTAAGTGAATCAAAATTAGAATGGCAAAATAAGAAATCGGAGGAAATGAAAACCGTGACTGAACTTTACGAACTTTACGAACATGTGGAAAGCGATAAGAGCACTCAAAATAAAGAACATAAATCGGACAAATATATCGCCCGGGGAATGGAAAAAAACTACATTGATATGGTGCTGGGAGGTGACGGGTAAAGATATAATCAAGGAAATATAGTAGAGATCCCCGACGCAATATATGTACCATTACTAGATCAGGATATCACGAAAAATGAAGTGATTTCTTCCATTAAATTTAAAGAACGATAAAGCACCTGGAATTGACGAAGTAACAGGAGAATTCTTCAAAAATATGATATTCTGAAATAAATTATTAGAAGTTTTAAAAACTGCGTTCAAGAAACTATGTAATGAAGGAAATTATCTGAAGCCTGGGCGACAGGTGTACTCCAACCGCTATTAAAAAGGGAAAGGTGGGTCTCATGAACCAGAAAGTTATAGGGGAATTTGCCGCTTGTCAGTGTTTGGAAAAATATACTGTAAAGTACTTTACGAACGAATTAGACAATGGGCTAAAGTGATCAAAAGGATTTCAGAATATCAGGCAGGTTTTAGAGAAGGGTACACCACAGTATACACGTATTCATTCTGAGAACATTAATTGATGATAATCTGAAAATGAAGGAGGTAAATTATTTTGTTCATTCGTTGATTTTAAGCTGGCATTCGATATTGTGGACCGAAGTTCACAAAGGGAAAAATTAAATCGAAAGGATTGTCACATAAAATGATAGATGCCTTACTGTCAATTTATAACTATGTTATATTTTGTATAAAAGTAGACCAAGGGCACAAAACAGAGAGCAGTCAAGCCAATCGAGGAGTGACAAAATGCTGCATTTTGTCACCAATGATATTTAATCTATTCGTTGATAATATAGCAGCCATAATGCAAGAAAGAGACTTTGAGTCTCCGGAGATAAGAAATGTTAAAGTCCCAGTCCTGTTGTACGCAGATGATTTAATTATCTGTTTCTAGACAATCAAGGGATTGCAAAGAGGTCTTTACCTATCGGAAATATGCTGTAGGAATTGGGGATTGGCTGTAAATGTTAGTAAGACAAAAAAATGACCTTTAAAAATGGGACGGTTTATGGTAGAGCAGAGGAATGGAAATACAAAGATCAAGTACTTCAAAACGTGAAACATTTTGAATATCTTGGTACGACGTTGAAAATGAACGGAAAGTGGAAGAAACATATTGATATATCATTATTCAAAGGGAGGGGACAACTATAATATTCTCAGTATTCTGGGTAAAGTGCCCGATATTCCAGTTAGTACGTTAAAAATATATGGAGCGATGGCCAGGCCAGTAATTCACTATGGTAGTGGGATTTGCGGTTTTCAAAGAACGGAAATACTAAATAAGGCATATACGCATTTTCTAAAATATATTATAGGACCTAGTAAGGCCGTTTCTAACTGTGGAATTTTATATGAATTTGGGTCATCTCAGGACGATATAAACTGCAAAATTCGTGTACTCAATTACTGGTTGCTGCTGATCCAAGGTGAACAAATAATGCTCAGAGCAATTTGTTACGACCATCAAATTAGGAAGGCAAATGGGAAATTCAGGGTAGACGAGGTTAGGAAAGAGCTCCAAAAGATTGGGATGGGTTGGGTATGGGAAAAAGGGACTGAAAATCGCAAGATTGTGTGGGGAAATATAAGAAGGAGGTACATAGATATAAACCGGCAAAATATTTTCGCCGAATGTGCGGGAAAATTATCACTGCTGTTTTTACAAAGAGACCTAAAACGAGATTGGGGAAAATAATCTTATATACTCAATCTAGGATTTAAAGAGAGATCAGGGCTTGCTTGTTTCAGGTTAGGGGCATGGACATTTTTAAAAATTAGCGACGACCACGATATGCGAATATGTCCAATGTGTGGGAGGTTTGAAGACGAGATTCATATATTAGGAAAATGTAACGATTTAGAATATTGGAGGCATCAGGTATTACCGGAAAGATTTCTAGATTCAAATTGTGAAAGATTGGCATGCTACAAGTTACTGGTAAACCCAGAAAATTAGAAAAACGTCGGTAGATTTCCAGACAAAACGCGGAAAATAAGATCAACACTTATACAGGAATAAATAAATATGTTAACAAATTACAATACCATTAATTCTTAATAATTCTACATAACTAAGTTAATGTATAATGTAATTGTATTGATATGTAATTGTAATATTATTGTTTTCTTTTCTTTTGTTTTAAGTACATTATTACACAAACATCAATTTATTGTAACGGACTGTCAGCAGCATGTACGGCTTACTGTTCGTGCGATCCACATTTGTAAATAACATTGTATGTATCTTACTTTTAGTTTAATAAAGTCCTTATATATGTATGTATATCCCACAATCCGGTTTGAGACTCATTGTGGCCAACCTGAGGATATTGACCGTGAATAGAAAGCCATATATGATCCAAAAATTGACACTTACAAAGATAAATACCTATTAGATAATATAACTGTCACAAGATTGATGATCGGGCTAAGAGGTACTATATCAGATTCTTAGCTAAATCTTGGAATCTCTTAGATATTGACAGAGTGTATCTTTCTAAAATTGCCATCGGTGCCATTAGGGGATCAATTTCAATTTTAAGAAACAATCTTTACAAAATTTATACTATATAGTATGTATGCTTCAATTGCAATTTTAATTTTCTAATGTATTTATGAAATGTATTTCATCAATTTCGAAAATTAATTGTTTGTATCCCTTTGTCCTTGAGGTAATCCTCTAATGAGGAACGTTTGTATAATATAATTTAGATAGCTATGAATCTAAGCTGATGGTGTATAACCTGAGTGACATTCGCAGATAGCTAGTTGTTGCTGAATAAATTCTTTATGAACTTTGGTAAAGAATGTGCATAGCATACTCTTAATATAATGTTAGAATAAGTTCTAAGTGGCATTTCAAATATTAGTGGAGGGTATTTCTATATTGTTGTCTACCCTTTGTATATTATTCAGATATCTCTGTTGCAATGTCGGTTTTTAATGTAATGTTGTGACTGGTTGGATCTTAAAAGTTTTATTCACTCGGAGATTGTTCCAAACGGCCATGCATTCGAATTGAATCTTTATTTTTAACAACTGAAAGAAGTTCATGAAATTTTGATGGTCGCGGATATAAACCCGACCGCACCACAATTTTTAGGAACAACCATAAAAACTATTGAGGAATTGGGATGAATTGAACTACTATCACACTTAGAATCCCTGAAGTTGTGCCTTCAAATTACCATCTGTTAGGATATATATCACATATCCCTCATTTCCGCCGTGAAATTTGGAAGGCACTGAAGCTGAGAAGTAGATCTAAATTGAAAGGGGTGATTGGTGAAATTTTCGACATTTTCGGTCAAATGTAGCATTCTTTGTTCTTTATATTAAAAATAATACGTACCTTAAAGTATAAGTTGGCGACGTTTTCAGTGTCTTATGACGCTTGTAAGTCTCTCTATTGACTGCAAGAGGGCATATATGCTACATTCTCATTTAACTGCATGCAAACTTTGAAATTGGCTTTTCCACACTTCTATTTTCATTGCATTTCAATCATATTGAAATCAAAATAGCATTGACAAGTTTAATGATAGAAGCACAAAATGTTAACTGCATGTCCCACACACTATGGCAATAATTGTGTGCGTGGATTTTAGAACAACGTTGACAGTTTATGTAAATATAAAGATAAAATAGCTGTAGTAATTAAAAAAATTCATATGCAGAGGATATATATATATATATATATAGATATATATATATTTGTTTCCTCCTTTTTATGATAATGATATAGACACGTTTAATGCATAATGGTGTTCCAAATAAGTCAGTTGTCGTGTAGAAAAAAACATTACAAAAATTAATAAAAAATTATGGAACTTATTTACCTATTTAGTATGTCAACTTTTTAAATGGATTATCTTCAATACCTCAAAACCCTTTAAGCATACAAGCATGAAACGTTCATATAATCTTAACTTATTAACGCATGAATGGTGTGTACAAAAATTAATTATTTAGCTTAAAAAATGTAGAAAATAGAACTTAACCCATCACCCCCATTAATTCTTCGCATCAAATACCAATGCCTGATAAATTAGCTGGATAACAAACCTCGCTGAAAGAAGGTTCAAGACCATAGAATTTTATGGTGCCCACTTTCAAAGCAATCCATAGTAATTCTGCCCGAGGGCAGGTCTTTCACTGCATTCTTGGCATTTTCATGCTACGCTTTGCAGCTTTAGTAGGGAATTGTAAGTATGGTAGCTTCCCGTTGATTTCCTCACCGTTGAAGGGGGATGATGATGATAATGATAAGTATGATGGTGATGATGGTGGCCATATGATTTCGGGGACCGTTACGGCCTTAACGTTTTCCTGGCATTTGTCTTACAGGTGAAGAAAAACCTCGATAAAAACTCACCGAGAGAAACTGTCCCGATCGGGAATCGAACCCGGGTCCGCTGCGTGATAAGACAGCACGTTACCTCGAGACTACAGCGGTGGGCATAAACATAGTATAATTGTTAGAAAAAAAGTTCAGGAATCGACATTACTTATCAGAGTATTTCTATACATAATAGTGCTCCATTTTATTTCCACTTGAAATTTGTTTATTTAGACAGTAATTTATTGGTGTGATATTTTTCCCAATTATATAAAATGTAATAATAGATATCATGTATAAATATAGAGGTTATCTTCGTTGTCATTACTAATTTTTCCCGCACAGTGCAGTATGTGTTGTAACCGCAAACATCAAACGACTTCATACTACGATAAAGTGTTTAATAGCAAACCTGCAAATACGTTTGTATATAAGACGTCAAAACCACGTGAATGTTTGAACAGGGCACACTTGATATTTGAAAGAATGTGCACCTGTGAATTTGCTTTGCTTATGAATAATAACCAAATACGTATATTCATGTCTGCGACGAGAATCAAGATTTGACGCACATAAACTTACGTCAGATTAGCCAAGTTCCTCTGTCCAACACTAGATTCACATAAACTAAAAGCAACAGCGTGGTCGCCATGTTAAATCTGTAGTGTTTCATTTTCATAATTAGCCTGGTTAAAACCAAGTTGTATCAGCTCTTTTTTTAGGAGAGCTCAGTTAAATTTCAAAGTATCCGAATCACAATAATAGCGTGAGACGTTATTGATCTGTTGCTGAAATTACTGCCTGTTAAGTTTCATGGGCGGTGGCAGTACAAATCTGATATAATAAGGCATAAGGAATTGTGAGTCCCTATTCATGAGCCGTATGTACAACTAGCAGCAATCTTTCTGACGCCTAATCGAAAAGCGACCAGACGTATACTGTTCAGTCTGTCTCGAAAATTCTAACTATTTTTTCCACTTAAAGAAGACGAATGGATACCGCGGTTACTCAATCGTCGTCTTAGAAGGCGACCTCACGCAGTTCTGAAGAATGAAGAAGAAGATAGTGTAGCAAAATAGTGCTCCTGTCAGTGATTAAATGAACAGCAATAGCTATTGTGTTGTGTGAAAGGCTCAAAACAGGATAATTATATATGTTTGTGAAGAACATTATTGGGAACGAAATAAAGAAAGTGGAAATTTTTATTGTAAACCATGTATGAAGTTATTAAAGAAAGCTATGTTTCATCGTCATCTGCATCCACTACGTTAAGATTGTTTTGAAGAAAGGATATTGATACTTAGTGACCATAATGTATACGGTTTTATGTCGAAACTGTTAGAGGAGGACCTGAACATATTTTCTGAAATCAGGTTTAGGATATTTAAGGGAGTATCAGTAGTCTGTTATGTATTTAAGATACTGAACTCCCCTAAACAAACTTGGATTAAATTCAGTGAATTACAAAATGGTTATTTGCTGTTGTGTGGTCGGTAGAAACATAGCGTACCATTCCGATGGCTCAGGTTTGATTCCCGGTGGGATTGAATAATTTAATTATTCATCTTATGTCTGGGTAAATGTCCCTTGCCATGTGCTATATTGTGCTGTCCTCAGCGCTATCCTGAAAATAAACTTAACACCAGATATAGGGAGCCTCATTACTTTGTGACTGAGTAATATACATTTTTTCTTCGGTGATCTTTATCTCTGCAATTATATGACCGGACAAGCCTATTGTCATCAAAGGGTAACAATGAAGTCAAATAAAAAAAGGAAAATATATTTAGTAATAACTTGACTTCAGTAATGAAATTCTATCTAACAACTTGGCATTATGACTGAGGAAAGCTAGACAAATTAATTTGATCGGTTGGAAGGCCAATAGGAATTTCAAATCAGGACTGCCTGAGCCAACACGCTTTAAAGTAAAGTAAAGTAAAGTAATCCCACTACAGGCCTCGGGAGACCCTTCGGGTAGTAGGAGGTTAAGGCTCCCACTTTTTCTAGACAATCGGCACTTGATGTCAGCCGGGTTTTCAGCCCTGCGTAACGGCCGCCTTTACTCCCAGAACAAACGTCTGGTACTCATTTACGTTAGAGGCTGCGTCGACCCCAGGGCCATAGTGCCGCCAGAAGGTTTTGGTCAGTTTAAAAATCAAGACCCCAACGGGACTTGAATCCTCGACCTTCCGACTTGTAGCGCAGCGCCTTAACGCTACGGCATGCCGGCTGTGTTAATTAATTTTTTCTGGTGTATTTTTGTGAGTGAAATGATACACATTTTTCATAAAATGCCAAACGGGTCACTCGAAATTAATTTCCTTACCATATCTGAGGATACTTTAACGCTTTCAATTCAATTTTTCGTTGCAAATTGACTTCTTGGAAAACGTACGTATTTATCGGAAAAAATCCAAGGTTTCAGTTTTAAAAAATAATCTGGGTTTTTGAACCTCAATAATAATTTTACATAAATATAATTCAAAAGAGTCTATATTAAATATAAAACTTACCTATAAGTGAATATACAATGTCGTTCATAAAGATTGAGTGGACTCATGACCACTAAAATATGCCTGGATTAGCGCCCAGTATGCAAGAGAAGAATTTCAATAACAAGTACTGTAATGTTCAGCTGTTGATTTTTAGTCACTCATTTGGTGACAATACAATATGCGTAATATTTAGTTCAGTGCTTAATATACTCTAAGTCTAGAATTTAATCCGCCGTGGGATTATTTATTTGTATTTGTTTGTCCATTTTAGTGGAAACACACTGTTGGTTATGTGGAATTGAGACCTGACTTAGCCAATTAGACTTAAACTCATATTTTGAGTTGGTACACAAAAATAGATAGAATATGAATAATAATATTAAAATAAATTAAGTATTATCGAAAAAAAATATCTCGACAACATAGCGCCTATTTCTGTCACAGCACGCGTACGACGCGACAGGGAGTCGACGAATTCTGGAAATGTTCTTGGTTCAAACCTACCTCCTCCCATGCAAGAATGACTCAATTCCACAAATTGTCCTGGTTACAGTGTGGTCCTGGAAATGTGGAGCGAAATGTTGCCTTTACTTCATCCACACATGTTCTACCAGGTTCATGTCGGTTGAGACCGTTGGGTAATCCAAGATATGTAAATCATGCCACTCTTGAAAACATTTTTAAATCCGAAGAGCATGGTCGACCAGATGATTATCCTGTTGGATTACGAGCATTCTTTTAGGACAATGCTTACAAGCGGAAGAAATTAATATGTTTTCAAAGTATGGAGATAATCTGTCCTGTTGAACTTCCCGTGGATACGTTCTAGATCTCCTACACCATCGAACAACATACAATGTGATAGGCTTATGTAACCCGACCACAAAGTAGGGTACACATAACTATCATCAAGTCGGTACCCAACTATGTGATATAGACGGACATGACCGTCGTTCGTAATCGAGACGGTAACGCCGGAGAAAATTACATTGTTCCAATCAACGTCCTCTTGAGTAGAATCAAAGACTAGACGGTCCACGATATCCTACCTAATCTTCCTGACAGCTAAATCTGATTTTATACCTTTGCTAATTAGATATCTCCTAGCGATTACAGAGGAGTCCGGAAAATTGTACTAATTATAAATTTAGGGGAATGTAGAAATCTGTAACTCCTTACGTCACACATTTTTGTCTTCTCTCCGGGAATAAATTTGTGGACTTACAGGAGTTACATTTCTTAGTAATGCGCCTAAGCGAAGCCGACTGGTCCACCTTGTGGCTGCATACGAGGTACTCCTAGCTCTGTTCTCACTGCGGCAGCGGAAAACCATTTCAAATGTGTCCTGTGAACTGAAAATATAGATCTTGCCTGTCCGCCATTCTCGGAGGTTCTGACATAAGTTAAGGTTATGAACATTGTGACAGATGACGCCACATTATTTCGAGAATGTGTATGTAATGATATTTACGAGAACAGAATATGAAACATTATTACGCTTTCTTTACTTTTTGCAATAATGATATATTCTATATTCAACTGAGCATATGTAGAATTTTCCACATTATTCGCACGTGTTTAATAGTTTATCATGCCAAATGCCTACTAAATATCATATAGGAATGCGATTAAAATCCGTAGTACTCCATTTTCTCTAAGGGTGGCAGATGAACAATTTTCTGCTCTCGAATGTTTGCTGTTTCAATTTTACTGTTATTTTTTATTGATTTTATTAAACACAATGTGTACATTTAGAGTTTTCACCAGTCTTTTGTAATTTTGGTGAGAGGCTCAGTTCTGCTTTGGCATTTCATTAGGTGGTACCTGGAGCATGGCTCGTCGCAGAGCTTACATCTGCAGTCCTCCTTCGGGTCGTGGTATGACGGATTCTGGCATATTTTCCAGTGGAAACCATGCGCGGCGAAGCGTGTGTATAGGTGGCGAAGTTGGAAGTTCGGTCCTTTCCACACATCAGTTTTCATCGTTTCTGTGTCCATTATTTCCATCGGTATTTCATTGGCTTTGTTTTCTCTCTCTTTGATGGCGTCTTTATATGCCTGGGTTTCTGGTAGATTGAAGCGAAGCTTGATGTCCTCAATGAAGTAGGATCATGTGCTATTCTGTAGGCGTAGCTGTTTCTTGTGTACTTGAGAGTGACAAGGCCCTCTTGAGATATCTGGCTTTGTCATTCTCCAATTTCTTGAGGTTTTTCGCTGTTAGGTGAATCCAAATTATCTGAATACCGTATGTGGCCGCTGGTGCTACCTTGAGTTGGAACTTTCGTTGTATTATGCTAAATATAATGCGGATATGAATAGAATTTTTAACACATTGGTGACAGGCCACGGAGATCTCCGTGTTCAAATGGCCAGCGCTTGACGACCGGTCACGGAGATTTCGGTTTTTACGTTTTCTATGGCTTCACTGCCTCTTCGGTTTATAATGAGGCATGCAATTTTGTTTCTGCTCATTGTGAAATAAATATTAGTTGTTTTTGTGCCCCTCTCTTCTCTTTTATGAAGTTGCCAACTTTACAGAAAGACTTGTTTACAATTTTAAGACAGACGGCAGGTGAAATACGGAATTTTATTGCGGGTAGTCAGGCGATTACAGGATAAGTATGTAACCTGTAAATATATGTTGCAGAGCGTAAAAAAAAATAAACTGTATTTTGCGTCCTGGAGCCGAATTTATATCTGTGGCTACATGTCCACCAAGATAATTATTATAATAGTGTGGCTATAGCTAAAAATGTGCTCGAAAGAAAGACGAGAGTTTCTGAAGCATTAAAGATTAACAGAGGGCTTCGAAAATCATTTGTGGAAGCAGGAAATAAACTCAAATCAGGATAAAGTGAATTTTGTAGTTAGAGGACCTTTTGCTACAAACATCGAAAGATAACAGAGACGTAAGAATGGTTAGCACATTGCATCAGGCAACACGAGAGTGGGAGGAGTAAAGTTGTAAAATGTCCTATTGAATTCTTCAATATAACTAGTATGTGAAAGGTGTGGACAGGGCTGACCACTATCTATCATATTACTCCATTCCTATAAAAACGGTGAAATGGAGCAAAAAAGTTGTATTGTGACTTCTGAATTGTGCACTCTTTAATGCTTTCAGAGTCCATAAATTTCAAAATCCTAACAGCAAAATGTCAAACAGAAGTTTTTTCCCTGAAACAGCCTCTTATTTGGCAGTCATGAAATTAGGAATAGATGACAGGGAAGAAGAAGAAAGACGGAGAGAAAAGGAGACCACCTTAAAACCCAGCAGTGATGCTGTGACAAGAAGAAAAATAAATTAACACCAACTGTGATTTTAAAAAAAAATATCCCTCCAAACCTAGCCGCGTTTGCAGTGAACACAAGAAACGAAACTAGCTGCATATGCTCTTTTGCAATGTGAAATTACGTAGATACAGTAAATGGGAGTTCCATGTTGAGAAAAGTAACTATATAGGGTGGGGGATCTGACATAACCATATAGGCATATCAACCGCCGCAAAATGGGTGAGTGGTCGCCCACCTCTGTGATTAACACATTTAATGTGAGGTCTGTCACGGCATAGAATTAAACACTTAGTCTTTTAATGACATTGTACTTGCACATTTTTTTACTTAAACTTATTGCCAATGTGTTGATATATTTTAATTATAAACAGCATCTCATCCTTCGTCTTTAATTAAAATATAGGGTTGAAGAAGACATTTTAAAAAATGCATTTATAGAATTATTAAAATTTATGTTAATTCATTCATATTTGCTATTAATGTAGGATTATTATTAAAATAATGAATTCCTACCCAGTATAATGTTTACTACTTGTAACCAACGAGTTCGCTATGATCGTAGATATAAGTCTGCTTGTAATGATAATTTGAGAAGTGTCAAGAGAAATATTGACCATTATCACAATGTTAGTGAGTAAGCTGGTAGGTTATTACTGTTTTACACGTTGTGAGGAAAGTTTTTTTTTGCAACTGCCAACAAAATTATACACTGCAGCAGATGTACACTCAGATACGAACTTGTCATTAAGGCAGGAAATCTATACATTGCTAGTGTTACCTCACGCAATACAAGCCTTCTGTGCACACATTAGAGTTACAGGGTACAAAATCTAATTCGAATTAATTTAAAAGTTTATATGTCTCTATATTTAAACGTTTCCTTTAAGAATATTCAGTTGCAGTTTATTAATAAAATTAACCCAACAAATTTAACTGGTAACACAATATAATATAAGATTATCAGTAAACTAAACATGTACCTGAGATCCGAGTCGTCTGCAACAAAGTAAATCTATAAAACAGTGTAGGCCTTTTATAACATATAGTTTCATAATCAACAACCGAATAGATACAAACAACGTTTTTACGGAATTTTACTTTGATGAGGCGACTGCGGTCTAGGAATATGGTTTTTATTATTTTGACATTTCAGGTTGAGGAATATTTGGCAACAATTTTACAGATTCAGTAAACAAACATTTGCAAACATGATTGATTGCAACTTAATAATGAAATAACGTATGAAGCCACAACACTCAATACTATTCAACATTTTAATTTTAATACTGAACTATGAGTGTCAAATTTAATTTTGGAGATCCTGTGTTAAATTTATCTAATTGTCTGTCTCCAATACACATGTACCCCTAAATCAATGACTGAGTGACCTCTCCATACACACACACTCAAACACACACACACACACACACTCATATATATATATATATATATTACGGAGGTACAATAATAGAGGAAACGCTACATTTTCTAGTGCATTTATTTTTATGAGCATGATTAAACTGCAGGTCTTCAACAGAAATGCATGATTTTCTACAGAACCTAGTACTATACTAAACAATATAATCCCCTATAGTTGTTAATGTGGACCAAGCTTATGCTGTTTGACCAGAGTGACTTTGAAAACGATAAATTGTTGGTTAGGTGAAGCTACAGTGACTGTTACTGCCAAATTGTGTTAGGATTTTCAAATAGCACAGTTTATAAAATTATATCTGCTTTTTCATAGAGAATGTGAAAGAGACTTCTAGGGTCTATGACGGCATTCTAGGGGATATTGTGTACTCAATAGACATGCATTTTTCGTATCATGTAATGCTATATATAAAAATGGTAATTCCCCTAATGACACTGCTGGTTGTGTTGTCAGACAAGTCAGTCCTCAGATCTGAATAGTATTTAGGCAATGAGGTGTGAATTGGAGTACGGACAAGATTTTTCGCCTTGTTCCTCTCTTAAAAATATGGAAGAAATTCTCCTTGAAAAATTGCAGAAGTTGGCCATAGAATGCATTCATACTTTCTATGATTGCATTCCAAGAGTAATTTTGCATGTTCTGAAGATGAATAGCGTTATATATGCAACCATGTAAATCAGATCACATAACTCCTGTATTTGAAATGTTGTCTTTGCTCCGATTGGAAGACAGACAGAGTCACTGCTCTTGTACAACACTTGTTTCACCTTATCATCCCTTCATATTTCTATCCGCTTCCATACATAATATTCCCACCATAACTTAACACACGTTCGAGAAAAAATGTAACTCTAGCTGTACCTCTATATCGGATATCTCATTATTCCTGATCCTTCTTTGTTTCAGCCACTCGACTCAGTAGTCTGTCCCCTCGTATATCGGACTCTGCGACTCAGAACAGTTAAAAAGCTCACTAAACATCTGCTTAGGCAATATAATTTTTAACCGTGTTCCTGGTAAACTTTTATTATATATTTACATTTTACACTTTATTTACCAAGTTAATTACTTAATAAAACTATAAATTATCGTTAATACTATATCTTTTATTAAACATAATGTATTTTATTAATATTAATATAATTATTTTAAATATTGTTGTACATTCCTTGTCAACTCTATACAGTGTAGCCAATATCTCTTATATAAAATTAATCAATGTGTAGATAATTCATAATTGTTGTTATAAGTATAATTTAATCTTAGTGAAGTGGGTCTTAACTCAATCGGGTTGAATAAATAAAGTAAATAAAATAGCGGCCCTACACCTTATGTATGAGGATTTAAAAGATGTCTCTATGATTGTGTCTGCACAAAACACACACACAGAACGTAATGACAAACTCACCGTAATTCATACTAAGTATGTTTTAAAAGGAAATCAGAAGTCATTATATATTGGCCAAATTGAAGTAAAACAATCGGCGGTATCGTAGCCTTTAGTCTATCTCATCGGGTGTGAAACGTAAATTTGTCTTTGAGATTATACGCCTAACCCTGGATACATCACGGAGTGGGCTCTTCCCGATATGAATTAGTCAAAACAATATTACCACAATATAACAGCGAACATTTCTTCCAAGGATCAAAGATAGAATAAAAATTTTTAGACTTTACAGAGGAGAGAAAACTGAAACAGAATCAGTTAGTTGTGATATGAGAAACTCAATTATATTTCGATCATTAGATTACACACATTGCAGCCCATGAGCGATTTGTTTATAATATGACTTCATCAATTGAGTAGGTGTTTATTTGATGAAAATCTAATATGTTTATGTACTAAATAAAATTATAAAATTTTATTTGGTAAATAAATGTAGGGAAGTTCGGGTAATGTGGACCCTTATGTTTGAGTGGGTCATGTTAATATTTTTCAATTGGTGCTGCCCTCGAAAACATTTTAATTTTTTCCCTTCAAGAATTTTGACCGGTTCAAGACCTGTTTTTTTATTGTTTGTGGGAAGAAGGGTTTTTATTTGTGGCATTTATGAAAATGACACTTTAAAAGTTTTCAAGCTAAGAATCAATTCTTCATTTCTGCAATTGAATATTACAGATGTTGAAAAAAAAGTATAAATATATTATATTATGTAGATATTGTTTTAATATACTGACGGGTTTGGTTTGATATAATGTGACATGGTGGCTGTATAAAGTGTTTAAACATAACAAAGGAAACAGGTTAATGTGGATCCTATGAGTCCATTTTACACGAATACGTATATTTTATCAATACGAATGCTATTTGTAAAAATCATTCACCTAGTTAATTTTGTTTAATATCCTTGTAATTTTACTAAACCCAAAGACTGTAGATTTCTGCAGTTGTATGATTGAATGACACATTGTTACCGTCGTTAAACGAACAGTAATAAAATATGAAGCAAATCTAAATCTGGGACGGATAATTTTTTTCACAATATTGATATAGTATTGAATTTACAATAATGTAGTAGTAGTAGTAGGACTTTATTAGATAGAAAGTAAGATATTTACAATATTACTTACAAATATGAGTCGCACGGCAATAAGCCGTATGTGCTGTTGACAGACCGTTACAATAAAATATTAATTGGTACTAGTGTAAAGAAAAATAAACAACAAAAAAGCAATAGCATTACAATTACATAAAGAAAATACAATAATATTACAATTAAATAATAACACAATAGCATTATACACTAAAAACAATATCATTACAATTACATAAAAAACACAATAATATTACAATTAAATACTAAACACAATAGCATTATACTCTAATTAATTTATATATAATTATTCTTCTAACATGGATCTCTATGCATTCGATATCCGATTCATTTTTTCAGGGTATAAGAATCCTAAATTTGAGTTCCTGGAAAGGATATACAATCGCCAATATTTTATAGTAAATTTATAGAATTAAAATACCACAAGCCTGAAAAAAGAAACTTTACACAGTAATTGACCTTACACGCATATGACGATATCAATAGTCTGATTGTTAAAGAAATGTTTACCTACTGCTTTTCCAGATCTATTTTAACTAATAAACTAACTCACTGGTACTATCGAACCCGTAGGATAGTGGTCTCACGGACATAAGCTCACCACATATCCTTATCCTGAGTTAATGTTTTCCAATCACCCCTGTCCAATCTACTTCCCTCATTTCATGGTTAAATTTGTTCTACCATCTCATTCTTGATCTACCTTCTGGGCATTTTCCCTCTGGACTTACTACAAGATATTCATTGCCTCTCTTTTTCATGTCCTCTCCCATGTCCTGCCTACCGCAGTCTTACAGACTTAAACTGTTCTTATTACATATATATATATATATATATATATATATATATATCACTATAAAATCAGATGATAATGAAACACGAGGTGAGGGTAGGAGAAGCAAAGATAAGATTATAAATTCAGAAGGAAACCAATTGTTAGTTTTTTGCGAGGCATTTGAACTTGAAATTCTCAATGGGAAATATGGGGAAGATAAAAATGGAGAACTGACACATATTAATAAAAATGGAGGTAGCGTAATCGATTATTCAATATGCACACAAGGCATGATTCCAGTCCTAAGTAATTTCTGTATAGTTTCCAGAATCGAATCACACCACTTCCCAAACAAACTTATTTTAAATATGAAAGGTATTAGTGAGACAGTTAATGATGGGGTGGCAACAATATTGAGGCCAATTACACGTTTCAGATGGATCGAGGACCGGAGAGAAGAATTTATCAGGAGTTTGGAAACCCTAATACAGGATCTGCAATTGAATGATCTTAGCGGGGTGGAAATTATTAAAACTTTGACAGAATGTTTTCAAAAAGCAGGGGAAAAATTCAAGGTTAAATGCGCAATGAACCAGAAGGACAAAGGGTGGACAATAATGCATGTAGAAAGAAGAAGACGTTTGTCGAAAGTAGTCTTTTAAAGTTTAGAAAAGAAAGCACAGATGAAAACAGAAAAAAATTATGCGCAAGGGAGAAAGGAATATAAAGAATTATTAGGAGAAACAAAACTAGCATGGCAAAATAAAATATCCGAAGAAATGAGAGTCGCGACTGAAAGTGGGAACATTGCGGACATATGGAAAGCAGTAAGGGAACTCAAAGTAAAGTCCATAAATCGAACACGAATAACGCCCGGGGAATGGAAAAGTTATTTTGAGAGGGTGCTGGGAAATGAGAGGTTAAGATATAATCAAAGAATATAGGTGAGATTCCTGATCCAATACATATTCAATTACTGGATCAGGATATTTCGAAAAATGAAGTGGTCTCTTCCATTAAATGTTTAGAGAATGGTAAAGCACCTGGAATTGATGGAATACCAGGGGAAGTCTTGAAAAATATGATATCATCCAATAAAAATTAGACGTTTTGAAAACTGCGTTCAACAAACTTTTTAATGGAGGAGATTATCGGGAAGCCTGGGCGACAGGTGTCATCCAAGCACTATACAAGGGAAAAGGTGGGACACAGGTACCAAAAAGTTACAGGGGAATTTGTCTGTTGTCAGTGTTCGGAAAAATATATTGTAAAGTACTTTACGAACGCATGAGACAATGGGCTAAGGAGAACTACAGGCTCTCAAAATATCAGACAGGTTTTAGAGAAGGGTACTCCACGGTGGACAACGTATTTTGTTCTGAGAACATTAATTGATGACAATCTGAAAATGAAGGGGGGTAAATTATTTTGTGCATTCATTGATATTAAGATGGCATTTGATACTGTGGACCGAAGCGCACTTTGGGAAAAATTAATTCGGAAAGGATTGTCTCATAAAATGATACATGCCTTAATGTCAATTTATAAATATGTTAAATATTGTATAAAAGTAGACCAAGGGCACATTACAGAGAGCAGTGAAGCCAATCGGGGAGTGAGACAAGGTTGCATTTTATCACCAATGTTATTTAATCTATTCTTTGATGATAATGTAGACGTAATGCTAGAAGGAAAAATTGAGGCTGCGGAGATAGGAAATGTTAAAATCCCAGTCCTGTTGTATGGAGATGATTTAATTATCTGTTCGAAGACAATCAACGGATTGCAAAGAGGTCTTGACCTACTGGAAATATACTGTAGGAATTGGGGATTGACTGTAAATGTTAGTAAGACAAAAACAATGACCTTTAAAAATGGGACGGTTTATGGTAGAGCAGAGGAATGGAAATACAAAGATCAAGTACTTCAAAACGTGAAAAATTTTGAATATCTAGGTACGGCGTTGAAAATGAACGGGAAGTGGAAAAAACAAATTGATATAGCATTATTTAAAGGGAGGGGACAACTTAACAGTGTACTCGGTATTCTGGGTCGAGTGCCTGATATTCCAGTCAGCACATTAGAAAAAATGTATGGAGCGATGGTCAGGCCAGTAATGCACTATGGTAGTAAGATTTGGGGTTTCCAAAGAACGGAAATACTTAATGAGGTATATACGCATTTTCTAAAATATATTACAGGATTAGTAAGGCCGTTTATAACTGTGGAATTCTATATGAATTTGGGTCATTCCAGGACGACAAAAACTGTAAAATTCGTGTACTCCAATACTGGTTGCGAGTAATCCAAGGTGAACAAACAATGCTTAGAGCAATTTGTTACGACCACCAACTTAAAAACATAGATGTTAAATTTTGGGCAGACGAGGTTAGGAGAGAACTCCAAAAGATTGGGATGGGCTGGATATGGGAAAAAGGGACTGAAAATCGCAAGAACGTGTGGAGAAAAATAAGGAGGAGGTACTTAGATATAAATCAACAAAATACTTTCGCCGAATGTACAGGAAAACGCTCACTGTGTTTACAAAGAGACCTAAAACACGTCTGGGGAAAAGAATCGTATATACTCAACCTAGGATTTAAAGAGAGATCAGGGCTTGCTTGGTTTAGGCTAGGGGCATGGAAATTTCAACAAATTAGCGACGAGCACGATATGCGAATATGTCCAATGTGCGGGAAATTTGAAGATGAGATACATATATTAGGACAATGTAATGATTTACAATATTGGAGACGTCAGTTATTACCGGAAAGATTTCTAAATTCAAATCGGGAATGATTGGCATGCTACGCGTTATTGATAAATCCAGAAAATTGGATAAACGTGGATAAATTTCTGTACAAAACGCGGAAAATAAGAACAACACTCATTCATGAATAAATATATGTTATCAAAATACAATAACATTAATACTTAATAATTATATATAAATTAATTAAAGTATAATGCTATTGTGTTATTATTTAATTGTAATATTACTGTGTTTTCTTAAGTAATTGCAATGTTATGGTTTTTTTATTGTATAGTGCAATTGTGTTATTATTTAATTGTAATATTATTGCGTTTTCTTTATGTAATTGCAATGTTATTGCTTTTTTGTTGTTTATTTTTCTTCACACTAGTAGCAATTATTTCTTTATTGTAACTGCTTGAAGGGCTTGCTTGGTTTAGGCTAGGGGCATGGAAATTTCTAAAAATTAGCGACGATCACGATATGCGAATATGTCCAATGTGCGGGAAATTTGAAGATGAGATACATATATTAGGAAATGTAATGATTTAGAATATTGGAGACGTCAGTTATTACCGGAAAGATTTCTAAATTCAATCGGGAAAGATTGGCATGCTACGAGTTATTGGTAAATCCAGAAAATTGGATAAACCTCGGTAAATTTCTGGACAAAACGCGAAAAATAAGGACAACACTCATTCATGAATAAATATATGATATCAAAATGCAATACCATTAATTATTAACAATTATATATAAATTAATTAGTGTATAATGCTGTTGTGTTATTATTTAATTGTAATATTAATGTGTTTTCTTTATGTAATTGTAATGTTAATGTTTTTTAGTGTATAATGCTATTGTGTTATTATCTAATTGTAATGTTATTGCTATTGTGTTATTACTTAATTGTAATATTATTGTGTTTTCTTTATGTAATTGTAATGTTATTGCTGTTTTTGTTTATTTTTCTTTACACTAGTACCAATTATTACTTTATTGTAACGGACTGTCAACAGCACGTACGGCTTACTGCCCGTGCGACCCATATTTGTAAATAATATTGTAAATATCTTACTTTTTGTCTAATAAAGTCCTACTACTACTACTATTATTGTAACTGAATGTCAAAAGCACGTACGGCTTACTGCCCGTGCGACCCATCTTTGTAAATAATATTGTAAATATCTTACTTTTGTCTAATAAAGTCCTACTACTACTACATATATAATGTAGCTCGCTGTTAAGCAGTCTTCTACATTCGCCTGTCTGTTCACCTCTCTTTGGTCTAAAAACCTTCCTAAGAAATGAGTTCTCAAATACTCGTAATATTTTCTCCTCCCTTAAAAAAGGGTCCATGTTTCGCATCCATATAACAACTGGAAGAATATAATTTTTATATATTTTCAGTTTAACATTTTTGAGAGAAGGTAGGACAAGTGTTCTTGAAATGCACAATAGCATTCATTTCCAAAATTGAGCCTATGTTATAGCATCTTATTCCTATTTGTAAGTTATCTTCCTAGGTATTTGAAGTCAGCCTCTTCTTAAAATTTTTCCTCATTTGTTATTTACTGTCCATTTCCACTCCTTACAGGTTCCACTCCTCAACTTTCTAAAATATTAATTATCTGTAAGGTTTTAGGAATACTCCCATCATCAGCAGAATGGGCAGGAGAGTCACTAAATACAGACCCATAACCTTCTTCTTCTACTAATAATATGACGAGTCCCTAAAGGCCTACAGATAATGAATATTTTACAAAATTGATGAGGCTGCCGACCTATAAGGTTACTATTTTATAACCTCATATTTTAATTTTTAATTTGTGAATAATAGCTGAACTGAGATTTACCATGAAATGTTAATGTTGACATTACTTATATGTGCTTTAAATAGTAGAGTATGAAGAATATAATTTTAATGTATGATAAGATATATATAATAGGCCTAAGATACATAGAATTACGTCAGCGATTCAATGTAATTGCACTATAAGAACACAAAGATTGTTGTTTCCATATTTCTCTTTCTACAAGGTTCCGTTCTCACTTTAAGGAAGATATAAGTCAAATATGAAGTGTTGTGCAGATATCCTGAGATAAAATCAACGGGAAGCGCCGTAAATACATTATCTTCTGCTATATTGCAAACTTACAGTTTAATTAACAGTTGCAGGCAACTAAACCAGTTTCATTACCTGATTATTAAAGTGATTGTATTAAAACGGTGACATGTATTAAACAAATAACGATATAAAAGCATTAAAAGTTACTTGTGTTAATAAATATAGATAACTAGCTAATAGCCGGCGTGCGCTGCTACTCCCAAATAAATGTTAATGTGTTTTTAACACCACACGTGCGCTGTTATACTCTACTTTTTTGTAGAGTTTTTTTTTAAATGTTCAATTCTGTTGTACGTCAATTTGTGTATTTGTTATGGTTTAGGCAGCTTAAGCCATTTATGCCTCAAAATAGGGACTTTATTTCACGTTGTTCGCTAGAAAGGGTGATTTTTAGGGGTGAAGTGGTTGAGTATTATAACTCTCTTATAGCCTATGTTCATTCCCGGAATCTCCTAAACATTTTTCAAAAGCCCGATCTCAATCGGATGAACGATATGGCAGAGCACGCTTGCCCGGGAATCTACTTACCCCGATCTTTTGGTATAAAAAAATAACTCAAAGCGCGAGACAGGCCTAGAAGGCTTCTGGCTGACCAGCAGGCGCTTGGGCTCACATCTACATATGTTATTTATAGAGGTACAAGATCATCTAGCCAGTGTAGGGTGACATGTGGTCAGCATGTCGGATCCTCCAGCCGTTAGAGCTGGTACTTTCAACTTGGGGTCGCTACTTATTGTAGCTACCCAAATGCCTCACGATGCTGGGTGGGCACCGCACAGTGGGCCAGATACGACATCCAGCTGGATAAAAGTATTTTACTAACTCTCGCCAATTCACGCTTCTTCACTCTAAATTTTTGCCTGATGACTGTTCTTCACTTATCTGCAAAGGAGGGTAGAATTCTAAAAAGTATGTTGACAATATAAACATCGGAAGTTGCCGATAGTTAAGAACTCATCCGGTGAGCATCCCAGTTGTGTACCGAGCTGTAGAAATAAATACTTTTGCATTAAAGTTCAGTGAGTGATTCTTCTTATTGTATATGGATACTATACCTCAAGGTTTGTACTTTTCATAGATATATTTAACATGTTCCTGCACAAACAGATATTGTGTTAAATACACGTGGAATCATACCTTCGACACACTACAATTTGTACACAAAATTAAGCTACGGAGAAAACAGTTCTGAACAGTAGTACACATTTTAATTAGAATATAGAGTGATTTATGGACTTCAGTTCCCGCACAATAACATGTGTGCAAATTATTGTGTTTTTTGTAATTATCTTTTTTTATTAGAGGAGGTGGCCGGCAGCTAAGGCCTATATTCGCGCGCAGAGAATTGTTTGATTTACTATATGATGAAAAGTGACCGATGGAGGCAATAAGTGATCCTCTATTAATACATTACAGTTAGGGGATGTTCGAAGAATGTAAAAAAAATTAAAACATTTTTAAAGCGATTTTCTGAAATATAGTAAGTTGTGCGAGAGAAAAAATTAGATTTCTACTGACATATTCTGATTACCTAAACGTAAATGTAAACTTTCTCGTTATTAAGAATTTAGAAGACTGATAGTCGATGGAAAATCCTGTTCCATCTGCTTATGTAATTATAAGACCCAAAATATCATTCGAAGGGGCTGGAATAAAAACCAAAAAAGTCTTATTTCTGCTGAAATATCTGTCTTGGGAAGGTAGCATAAATAGCGTGCTTCCCTGGAAGCATTATAGGGTGGATAAAATATCACAAACTCTCTTTTTTACACCTAGTCTCGTAGTAATATATCGACATATTGGAATTTTATTGTCAAAGGAACAATGCTTCGTCCGACATAGAAGATGTAGTTGAGCGGGGTGATTTGTAATGTTTATTATTATTTTGAAGCTTTCTTTGTGTTTTTTTAGTTATGTCTTTAAAACATCACCAGTACCCCGTTTACTATATAACCAAATTGATAATTCTGTTCCAAGAGCAAGTTCATCGCGAGAGAATTCCTGCATAAGTGAACAATTATTTTATTCCAGCCTCTTCTGCATAAGTGAACAATTATTTTATTCCAGCCTCTTCCAAAGTTATTTTGGGTCTTCCAATTCCATTAGCATGGAACAGAATTTGCCAACGACTGTCATTGTTCTAAATTAATTCTTCATAACGCAAAAGTTAACATGCACTCCTAGCCAATCAGAATATTTCATTTGAATTTTTTTCTCGCGCACCAATTCGCACGTTTGAGAAAATCGCTTTTCATAAACATATACATTTTTAATATATTTTATAACGTTCTGCTAACATCCCCCTTCCCCCCTCATTTGTTTACTAAATTATAACTTGTTGCCTCTATCTGACGTACTTTTCCATATTAAATCAATAAATTATCCTTTGCGAGCAACGGTAGGCCTCAGTTGCTGGCTACCTCCTGTAATTAGAAAGCTAATTTAAAAAAAACGCAATAATTAGCCCAAATGTTATTGTGCGGAAATTAAAGTTCATAAATCACTCTATATTATAACTAATATTTGTACTACTGTTCAGAATTGTTTTCTTCGTAGCTCTAATTAAAATAAGATGATTGTGTTTTTTTGCTTGGAAGGTATGATTCCACATGTATACAACATAATAGCTGGTAATATAGAAAAACATTACACGTATCAATAAAATTACAAACCTTGAATTGAAATATCCATATAGAATAAGAAGAAAAGCTCACTGAACGTGAACACACAACGCTTATAACACAATTGGAATATTGACCTGATGAGTTCTTAACCATCGGCAACTTCCCATGTTTATGTTGTCTTAAAACACAATAGAACTGTACCCTCGTTTGCAGATAAGAACCGTCATATAACAATCATGTTAAGAGTGAACAAAAATAAATTGATGAGGGTGAGTTAAAATAGATTTTTTTTTCCAGTTAGATTTCATTTCTGGCCCACTGTGCACCGGACACACACTTGCCGAAATTCCAGGAGAAAAGTTTGTTCCCCCATGAAGACTCGAACCAGCGTAAGTCCCGTAGTTCTGCGCCAAGACTTCCTGCCTTAACCATTCGGCTACGGCGCGGGACTCTCGGTATTAATGAAAGATAAGAGTGGTTATTGTGAGTTATTCGTAACAGATAAGCGTATGCTTTCAGAAAATTTCTTGTAGAGCTTTTTGAGATATTCAATTCTGTGTACATTAATTTTGAGTGTTTCTTATGGTTTAAGCAGCGGAAGCCATTTAAGCGTCCAGAGAGCTACTTTTTGCACATTAGAATTGTACCCTCCTTTGCAGATAAGTTAAGAACTGTCATGTAACAGTTATAATAGAGTGAAAAATAAAAGATAAATTTCAGAGTGTAAGTGGTTCTCCGCCAAGACTTCTTGCCTTAATCACTCCGCTACGGCGCGGTACTGTAGGTACCAATGAAAGATAAAAATGGTTATTGTGAATTATGCGTAAGGGATAAACATATGCTGTCGCGGAGTTCTCTGTAGAGCTCTCTGAGATATTCGATTCTATATAGACTACATTAATTTTGTGTATTTCTTAGACAACATAAGCCATTTAAGCTTCCAAAGAGCTACTTTTTTCACATTAGAATTGTACCCTCCTTTGCAGATAAGTTAAGAACCGTCATATAAGAATTATATTAGAGTTAAAGAAGATTAATTGATGAGGGTGAGTGAATATAGTTTTTTTTTTCAGCTACATTTCATTTCTGGCCCACTGTGCACCGGTCCCATACTGGCCAAAATTCCATGAGAAAAAACATTCCTCCTATGGAGACTCGAACCTGCGCAAGTCCCGTAGTTCTGAGGCAAGACTTCTTGCCTTAACCAATCAGCTACGGCGCGGGACTGCTGGTATCAATAATAAAGATGCAAGGTTCAGCCGAATGGGTATTATTCTCTTGGTATTAATGAAAGACAAAAATGGTTATTGTGAGTTTTCCGTAAGAGATAAACATAAGTTGTCGCGGACTTTTTAGTAGAACGTTTTCAGATATTCAACGCTGTGTTCATTAATTTTGTGTATTTCTTATGATTTCGCAGCGTAAGCCATTTAAGAGTCAAAGAGCTACATTTTTTACGTTTTCCAATACAAAGGGCGAGTTTTAATGGTGTAGGAGTTGAGTATCGCAACTCTCTTATAGCCTATGTTCATCCCGGGAATCTCCTGTACATTTTGCAAAAAACGCCATCACAATCGGTTCAACGGTTTGGCCGCGCATAAAGTACGAAAAACAAACAACCAAACGTACAAACAAACAAACAAACAAACAAACATTGATTTTTATATTTAAGATACAGGCGTCAGAAATGAGTTTTTTCAAGCAACGAGAAACTGTTTGTTTGCCTTTCTTTTTCTTTTCTCTCATTCTTTATATTCCTGGATAGGCTGTTTTAAACTTTAATTTTACACGTACGTAGATCGAACTCACAAATTCAGTAAAGAATTATCTTCCTAACGGACGGCTGAATTTTCGCTTTTTATAAAAGTTAGAATGCGAAAGACGAATTTGTTTGAAAGGAAGGTATTGAGAGTTTATTTTTGAACTGCATACAATCGTGAGTTGTATGAAAGGTGTGTGAGCACTGACTTGATTATAAGTGTTAAAGTGAATATATTTAAATGATCATATCTGTATGATGCATTAACACAGAAGGTTACGGAAGGACAAATATTTGGTAAAATACCAATTAGAAAACCTGAAGATAGATGAACTGAAGCAGTAACAACTGGCGATGGAGAATATATTGACTTTACGACGTGGAGAAGGAAGAAATTGATTTAAAGGAAGGTAAGGCCTGGCATTGGGCTGTGATGTTATTGTGCAGGAAGAAGATATTGAATTCAAAGGCTTTGTCTTGATAGTCACAAACGTTGATATAAAGCTGGGAGCCGCTAACACTTAGTTAATGAATAATTAAAATGATTAAAATTATTCAATTATTTTTACAATGAAAATTATAGGCCTATTGTAAATAAACTAACTAACTCACTGGCACTGTCAAACCCGTCGATTTATTGCTGCGCGGAAACACTCTCTCAATAATGTATATTCCTAACCTGAAACAACGCTTTCCAGTAAAATATACCTCCATACTTAACGATAGTCTCCTATCGTATTGATTGCCTATCTACTGAAGACTTTCCTTCTGGTTTTCATACTAGTGTTTCCATATACCTGTTTCATTCCCCATTCATATCACATGCCCTACCTATCGCAGTGTACACATCTTGACTCTTCTTATTACATCTTGTTCCCACAAGGACCATGTAGCCCACTATTGATGATCTTCTCAATTAACCTGTGTGTTCATCTTTCTTTGCTCAAACTATTTTGCTGCGAGTTTTATTCTCAAATACTCGTAATATAATTTTCCCCCTCAAAGTAAGAATACATATTTCGCATCCATATAGGCTCTAATATGACTGATACAATAACAGTGTCTTATATTTTAAATTTAACATTTCTTGAGGAAAGATAGGATAACAAAAGTCCCCGTAATACGTATTTCTAGGATTGATCCTAGACAAGTTCCTACCCTTTCTTCAAATGGCAATGCCAAAGAACCCTAAAAATCTTCTCACCCCACCACTGCCTACCTGCTAAAAGAACGTTTTTCTCCTCGTTCAACTACTCTTAGAATCGTCCACATTAACGCTCAAAGCATTCTGTCTCACATTAATGAAATTCAACATTTATTTTCCGAGATCTCTCTGCATGCGATCTTAATATCTGAGTCCTGGCTTAAACCTTCCCACCACTCCTCACTGGTTGACATCGACGGGTACTCCCTCTGTCGCAATGATAGACTATGGAAAAGAGGTGGGGGAGTTGCGATGTATATCAAATCAAACTTAGAGCCCAAAGTCATTCTTCACGCCTCCCCTGATTACAATGCTCGACCAGAATTCCTCTTCATTGACATTTCAGCTAGTTTACAGAGATGTCTCCTGTACGTGGTGTACAAACCTCCGAAAGTAGAGTATCTTAGTGGTATGCAAACACCTTCATTAAGTTTACTGCCGCATGTTATAGTAATGGGTGACTTTAACTCTAACTTTCTTTCTTCCTCCACATCATCATCAGAACTACTGGCATTATTTCACGCATGCAATAGGCATGTCTTGTCTTTACAACCAATACATCACACATCGACGACTGATACATTAACAGACATCATAGCCACGACAAATTCACAGAACATTATAAACAACGGACAAATATCTGCCCCCGACATATCAGCCCATGACGTCATATATATCGAAAACTCTCTCCAGTGTCCTAGGACTCGTCCTAAATTACTGACGGACCGAAATTTATAAAATATTAACCAGCAAGCTCTAATTGCAGACGCTATCGAGATGCGTGGCATGATATTTGGACCCTACGTACAATTGACGAAAAATTGCTTAAATTTAACAATCTAGTACTAGAACTTTACTACAAACATCCCCCTTGAACACTGGAGGAATGACTAAATCCCCAGCTCCCTGGATGTTCCATGAATTTCGACTAATGATGACTGAGAGGGATGCTGTTTTCGAAAATATGGACGGGACAAAAGTGACGCTAACTGAAGACAATATAAGACATTAAGAAACAAAACGAATCAAAACATTAGGAACGCCTAGTTACGGTATGCTCATAGTCCCATTGATCCAAACACAAATGCAAGTGAAATCTGGAAACGTATTATATCAATGGGTCTACAGCAGCCGACAACCAAAAGAGAGAGTATTAACATATCACTGGACGATCTAAACCAACATTTCACATCGTACGCAAACACTTAACACAAACATCACGACCAAACAACAAACTACAGATGAGCTCCCATCCACACCTACTCCTTCCCGAGAAAAATTCATATTTTCCTATATAATGCCATTCGACGTTAAACTATCCCTGGACCGCATTATAACTAAGACACAAGGTATAGAAATATAAATATCGACTTCTTAATGAAAATACTCCATGTCATACTCCCAACTGTAACCCATAAATTTAATGCCTCAATATTTACCTAAATATACCGCGAACTCTGTAAAAAAGCTGTAGTCAGACCAATCCCTAAAATTAAATTACCTCTAACACCAAACGACTTTAGATCAATCAGCATTCTCCTAGTCCTATCTAAGGCCTTGGAGCGCATTGTTCATGGTCAATTAACTGATTACCTTAACACACATAACACACTCGACCCACACCAATCAGATTTTAGGACAGGCCATAGTACGGCAACCGCACTTCTTAAAGTTACTGAAGATGTGCGGGAAGCAATGGACAATGGCCACATGACAATATTTACACACTTTGACGTCAGTAAAGCTTTCGACACTGTTGACACTGACATATTAATATCAAAATTAAGCACTCTGAATCTTTCGGAAAATGCTGTTAACTGGCTTGGATCCTATCTCCATGATCGCCAGCAATGAGTATCCAATGCAGAACTTTCCTCTTCCTGGCTATCACTGAAAGGTGGCGTCCAACACGTTTCAGTGTTAGGACCACTTCTGTTCTCTATCTATATTAAAGATATATCCACTAGACTTACATATTGCCGACATCACCTATACGCTGACGATTTGCAAATTTACATTCACTCCCATCCTGACGATTTACATGACACACTAGACAAATTAAATAGTGACCTAGACTCGATTTCCCAATGGTCGAGGAAACATGGACTTAATCTAAATACTGACAAGACACAGTGCATAATTTTATAGGACATCGGCGAATCCAAAGCATTATAAATTACGACAATATCCCTACCATTCTCCTTAATGACAAACACATCCCCTACAGCTCAGTAGTAAAAAATCTGGGTATCTTCATGGACCAACACCTAGAAAGGAAAATCCTGCAAGAAAGTGTTCTCAGTTCTTCACTGCATGCAAGAAAGTGTTCTCAGTTCTTCACTGCATAAATAGTTTCAAAAACTTCCTTCTACAAAATTAAAACAAATACTTGTACAGACTCTTATAATTCCACACTTCGATCTCTGCGACATGGTACTGACTAATCTGACAGACTACTGCGTGCTCATAATACGTCACTTCGATTTATATTTAATCTCCGTCGTTATGACCACGTGATTCCTTCATGTCAGGCCTTATCATGGCTACGCCTAAACGACAGAAGAACTTTACATTCACATACCTTACTATTCCAAATTCTACATACATATTTACCAAGTTATTTTAACAGCACGTTTTCAAAATTTGTCGGCTCATCACAATTTAGGAACAAGATCACAAGACTCTTTTTTAATTTGATACCACAACACGGGACATGTCTATAGTCTGAATATTACACACTATCTATGACTAGTACATGGAATTCACTTCCCAGTCATGTCAGGGATTGTCAATCGCTATCGTTATTTAAATCCAAATTGACTGATATCTTAAGTTTGACACAATGAAATTTTATCTGCATAACAACTATATAGAGCATTCCATTAATAATTATGTAGGAAGGTACTTACTTTATTTTATATCATTTTAATTTTATTATATTCTGTGTTTTTGTTATTATTATATCACATCATCATTGTATTTTGTTTAGTCTGTATTTTAATAATATCTTAAAATTGTACTATGTATGTAATTTTTGATAATTCTACTATTCGCTGGTTGAGTGGAAGAGAAGGTCTTATGGCCATAACTCTGCCATTTAAAATGAAGCATTATTATTGTTATTATTATTTAATTCCATTCTGTACCTTATTTCTGTAAGTATTTATTGATCCTATGTATTTAAATTCAGTCACATCTTCAAAATTTCCCTAATTGTTTCATTACAAATCAATTTCCGATATATAGTGAATTTCTACAAGTGACCATATATTTAGTTTCACTGGTGTTTACTTCCAGTCCTAAGTCATTTGTGTTACTCAATAGAATCTGCGTGATGGCTCTTGTATCTCCCAGCTGTCGCCTAATAATTGTCCGTCATAGTTATATACTTACTGTTTATTAATACCGTTGAACTGCAAGCCTAAGTCTTCTTTATCCTCTAAAGTTATGATAGTGTACCCTAGCAGTAAACTGAATAGTGGAAAAGATAGTGCACCTTCTTGCTTAAACCATTATGAATTTCAAAAGTATCTGAAATCTTCCTGCCTATTCTTTGTGCCCATTAGACACTGTGGAAATGATTTTAATAACAAATATATTTGGATGATTGTTAATACATTCACATGTTCTTCGGAAGTTCGTTGTTTTGATCCAGATCACGGTTGATAGATTTTTAAGAGCCTAAAAATATAAAAAAATAATAAATGTGGAAGTATAGGTTTTATGCCATTAAAATAACCATCAACTGAAAAAAGGAGAGGTTTCTACGTAAACGTTGTGGGCTCTTTCACACCTGAATTTGAATTGCAAAGGGAATCGGTAAATAAAACACTACTCAAATACCTACTGTATTTTTTAATTATATTATATAATATTGGTCCACTGCTGTGGTCTCAAGGTAGCGTGCTGCCATGTCACGCAGCGGGCCCGGGTTCGATCCCCCGTCGGGGCAGTTTTTCTGAGTGAGGTTTTTATCGGGGTTTTTCATCACCTGTAAGACAAATGTCAGGAAAACATTAAGGCCCAAACGGTCCCCGAAATCATATGGCCATCATCATCCTTCGCCGGTATGGAAAGCAACGGGAAGCTACCACGCCTAGTGAAGCTGCAAGCATAGCATGAAAATGCTATGATTGCAGTGAAGGACCTGCCTTCGCAGAATTACTGTGGATGGATGATATTGTTCTTCTCTAAATTAATTAAAATATATTAATTTACAACCTAAAATAATTGATTTATTTTTGTTGTGTTTGATGAATGTGCGTATACTTTCCTGATAATCTGCCATGCCTCACATTTACTTTTCGCTCTAATGTGTGAAAATATATTTGTTGGTATGTGGAATTCCAGTAGAATTCAAGGAACAATTGTTTTTCCCTTGTGACATACTGTAATAGTGCGTAAATATTTAGCCTTGATTACAATTTGTTCATCCTTGATTTCTGTATCACTGTATCTCTCTTTACCATAGTTTAACCTCTGTCTTAGAGGTATTTATACATTGACCACGTAGAGGTAAGTTCGGGTAATGTGAACCCTTCTGTTTGCGTGGATCCTGTTTATATTTTCTTTAATTGGTTCTGCCCTCGAACAGAAAATATTTAACTTCTTCCCCTCATCAACATTGACGGGTTCAAGGACAGTTTATTTTATTATTTGTGCGAAGAAGGGTACATTTGTGATATTTATGAAAATGACCACTTTTAAAGTTTTCAAGCTAGGATTCAATTTTTAATATCTGCTATTGAATATTACAAATGTTAGAAAAAACTAAAACAAGCAATAAATGCTCCAAACTCAGTTTGGTGGAGCAAAAATATTACAAAAAATAGAAAATTACAGATATATCAAACCATAATTCAGAGCATTTTTAACAAATGGTTCTGAAGTCTGGCAAATTCCTACCAGGTAAACGAAAAGAATTTTAAGTACAGAAATGGATGTTATAAGAAGAGAAGCTGGAAAATCTAGAGTGGATAGAATACGAAATAAAGAAATAAGGTAAATTATGGATGTACAAGAGGAGCCGGAGATCATAGACATTATATAAAATAAAAGATTACAGTGGTATGGCCATGCTAGAGCAAAGATTGCCTAAAATTGTTATGGAATGGATCCCAATAGAAATGGAGGAAGTGAGGAAGACCAAAGAAATCATAAATAGATGGGGTAAAAGCAGCTATGAATATCAGAGGATTGGAGGAAAATCAATGGATGGACAGAGAGGAATAACGTTTGGTTTCAGGAAGATGACGGCAGCCATGATACCGGATGGTGATGTAAAAAGAAACTCCAAAATATATTATAATATGTAGATGCTGTTTTAATACACTGACGGGTTTGGTTTCATATCATGTGATATGGTGGCTGCATAAAATGATTAAACATAACAAAGGAATTCGGTTAATGTGGACCCTCAAAATCCACTTTACACGAATACGTATATTTTATCAATGAGGATACTATCTGTAAAAACATTCACTTAATTAATTGTATTTAATATCCTTGCCATTTTACTAAACCCAAAGACCATCGCTTTCTGCAGTTGAATGACGAGTGACTGTTTTAATCAACAATAACTTTTCAAAACATTAAATACAAATCAACGCTTGTTAATTATGATCAGTCATAAATAGTTTCAGATTAATCTGTGCCTATATGTACAGATTAATAGAGTAAATAAACTTAAAAATAGAATAAAAGTTAAGGTGGACTCTTGGGCCAACTTTATCCGAATGTGGAAGTTAAAGTGGACCATTCAAGTAATGTAAACAAGTTTTAAATTATGAAGATGTTTCCATATTTGAATAAAATAACAATGCTATTTCATACTTACAACACTAATGATAATCATTGTAATTAAACAAAATTCAAATCCCTTAACTAAAATAAGAAAAACAAATTCAGAACAGGGGTCCAAATTACCTGAAGTTCCTCTAATTGTTCTTACAGTGACAGAACTGACGGGAAAGGAATATTATCCCTCGACCACCAACGTACGTTTTGATCACACAGGGAATGTAAGGGTCTCTGTGGATGTGACATTATCTCAATGCCGGGAAACCACCGAAACAACACGGACATTTAAGAAAATACACGTAATTCACTCAATTTGTAATTAACAGTGTGAATATGGCATAGATATTAATTATAATACCCACACCTATTATGATTTTCGAATACCATTTTGACCTTGAAAACCGCAAAAATGCCTCGTCCAGGGAACGTTTCCATACTGGGGTCACCCATTGACTTTACCCCGAGATCACAGCAGTGGACGTCAATATTTTTTTTATATTTTTATTGTGTTTTTGTACAGTAGAGATTAGAATTATCCCTATGATCCAGTAAGTGTTGAACTCGTGACGTTTCCTATGAGTTGTTCCCTATCTGAGAATGGCCAGTTTGAACTTCACTAACACGTGTGTTGATTTAACTGCTACATACTGCATAATCATAACACGGTTTGTAACATTCTCCTCAAACAAGGCTATTTGGCAACTCTAGTTATAGCCTAGATTATGATACACCTCAGCTAATAGAATGCTTATTAAGTGATACACTGGCTTGGCACTTTTAGAGGACAACACCCATCCATCATACAGCAACTCCTCCCACCTCACCAATACGTCTTTCAAACTTCATGCTTGGACTGTTTTATCTCCATTCATCCTGCATATCTACAACATAAACAAGTGGTAGTGTGCACTGCACTAACTTAGTCAATCTAAATGTAAAAGTAAAATTAACTTTTACACTTTATAATTATAACATACAGTACACACATACTTTATATGCGCTCTCTGAAGTAAATATTTCGTTTTAAAAACACAGGATAGCTAAATCTTATAATATGTACAATATATATAAATATCGAAATTGACAAAATTGAAGTAAGGTATTTATGAAAAACACATCAGAGTCTGTTTAGCATTGACATGTTAAAAATATGTTATTTTGGTTTAATGTATATATAATCTACTTTAATACTTAAATACGTTACCGTGGCACCATCGAGCGTTATACAGAGTTAATGTTTTCCAATCATTCATATCAAGGTTAACGTTGTTCTCCTACCTCGTTCCTCACCAACTTACTGGGAGTGTCCTCTCTAATTATAATATATCTCCAAGACCCTCTATCATAGCTCATCCGTGCCACATGTCCTACCTGCTGCAGTCGAGCTTCATAGATAATTATCTTCTTCACTTCCTGGTTTAGGCAAGAGTTGCCTTTATAACCTAATCTGCATTATACTATAACATTATCTAATACTAATTTAAAGGTAAAATACATTCTGGTGGATTCAAAGGAAATTCATCGGACTGCCGCACACGAGGGAAAGGAGTTCCACCTAGACCAAAGCGATGGACCATTTAGTTGCACGCGATAAATCTGGGAACAGTAACAGTGAGGTATAAACTAAAACATAGAGAAGTTTAATTTATGTTTTAAAAAATCTCATATGAATGTGACATTTTCGAAAATGTCAGGTCAATTTTTATTACATTTATAGGCAAAATATTTGTAGATGTAGACAGTGGCAGGTATATTATCTCACAAAAATTATGATATACCTGCCAGAGCTAGTATATTTTAATTTACGGATTTAAAACAATATTAATTAAATATAATATTAGTGAATATTTGCGAATTCCGAATAAATGAGGATATCATGATTTTTCTCAAGAATAGATTTTTAAATAAAAATCCATTCTATCTAGTACATACAGTAAATGACCATGATAAAAATTCACGCGGACTTTTGCCGCCGCCTCTTATCATTTGATAATTGTACATAAGGAAGGAAATTGATATTTACCCTGATATGTCTGGATAACGTATATATTCAGAAGTCTTGGATTCAAATCACAGTTGAGGTATTAATTTTAATTTTCATGATATACATATATATTCGTTAAAGCTTCAGCGGCTGGAAGTTTTGTTCCATCGAAACAAATAATGGCATATGTAAATTAATTTTTAAAAAATGTGGTTAATTTATTAACCAGTAAAATCGGACAATTAAATACGGGAGTTCTCCTGAAGTGAACATTTAAAAGTCAATCTAGCAGTCGCATTTTTATCTTTTTTCACAATGGAACTCAGTATATTCTATTAAAATAAACAAACGAAGGTTATATCAAAACATCAGCGAAATCCGACCATTAGAAGTGGGTATGTACAAGAAATCATGAATAAGCATAGACTCTAGCAACCGCCATATTTGATACTTGACAATGTACAACATATAATTGAATTAATCCTTAAATTGTGAATTGGGAATATATCCTGTAGGATACATTGTTTTCATTTGTTTAATATTTTTTATATAGTAATGTAAAATTAAATCGGTTAGATATTATTTAAATAGGTTTGTATAACAATTTTCAGTTAGCTAATAATTTACGTTTATGCATGATTTGTTATCACTATGGTTTGACACTTTTAAATAAGCTGACATCAGAAATTTAGTTTGCCCACTATAAGCAAAAAAATAGATGTACATATTTTTTTGAGTGGATGTATATTACCTTATCGTATGGGTTTATAAATAGAGATATCTCCATCAAAATTTTATCTTTTACACTATCCGAATCCAAAATTATGAGTTACCGTGAAATACACTATGAAATATAATAATCACCATTGTCGCTATAAGTTGTTTTATCTTTCTGTCTCACATTATTAATACTTTGTTTTTATAACAGAAAAAAGTTACTCTAGCTAGATAAATAATTCTTTACAATATTTGACATAACCCTCTTCACCCACCCATATTAGATGAAATATGTCTATTTACACACCAACTCGATATACAGAGTGTTCCAAAATGATGGACGAAGTTTCAAAGTTCTTTAATATCTCTTACATCTTATATATAAAAATTCATGTTTGTTTGTATGTTTGTTTGCTTGTTCGTACTTTATGCGCTGTCATACCGTTCATCCGATTGTGATGAGTTTTTTTAGCAATTTGTTCAGGATACTCCCGGGATGAACATAGGCTATAAGGGAGTAGTAATACTCAAACTCTACACCCTTAAAAATCGCCCTTTATAGTGGAAAACGTGAAAAAAGTAGCTCTTTGGACTCATAAATGACTTACGCTGCCTACATCACAAAAAAATATGCTAAATTAATGTACACAGAATTAAATATCTCAAAACACTCTACAATAAGTCCGCGACAGCATATCTTACGGATAACTCACAGTATCCATATTTGTCGTTCATTAATACCCATTCGAGTGAACCTTTCATCTTTATTATTGATACCAAGAGTCCCGCGCCATAGTCGAGTGTTTAAGGTAAGAAATCTTGGAGCAGATCTACGGGACTGACGCTGGTTCGAGTCTCCATGGGGAACAATGTTTTCTCATGGAATTTCGGCCAGTATTGGACCGGTGCACAGTGGGCCAGATATGAAATTCTAGCTGGAAAAATACCATTTTCACTCAACCTCATCAATTTATATTTTTTCTTTTAACTCTAATATAATTGTTATATGATGGTTCTTAACTTATCTGCACAGGAGGGTAAAATTCTAATGTAAAAAAAAGTAGCTCTTTGGACGTTTAAATGGCTTATGCTGCCTAAACTATAAGAAATACACAAAATTAATGTCACCAGAATTGAATATATCAAAGTGCTTTAGAAAAACGTCCGCGACAGTATATATTTATCTCTTACGGATAACTCACAATAACCATTTTTATCTTTCATTGATACCAAGAGTCCCGCGCCGTAGCCGAGTGGTTAAGGTAAGAAGTCTTGGCGCAGAACTACGGGACTTACGTTGTTTCGAGACTCTTTGGGTGAAGACATTTTTCTCAAGGAATTTAGCCCAAAATACTGTTTACACTCACCTTCATCAATTTGTCTTTCCTTTTCACTCTAATATAATTGTTATATGATGGTTATTAACTTATCTGCAAAGGAGGGTAAAATTCCAATGTTTATGAAGACAATATAAACATCGGAAGTTGCCGATGGTTAAGAACTCATCTGGTCTATATCACAGTTGTGTTATTAGCGTTGTTTGTTCAAGTTCAGTGAGCTATTCGTCTTATTCTTTGTGGATATTTCTTCTCACGGGTTGTAATTTTATTGATATATTAATTTTTTCTATATGACCAGATATTATGTTAAATACATGTGGAATCATACCTTCCATGCACTAAAAAATTCACACAATCTTTTTATTTTAAATTCAGCTACAAAAAAATATTTCTGAACAGTATTACAAATTTGAGTTATAATATAGAGTGATTTATGGACTTCAATTTCCGCACAATAACATGTGTGCAAATTATGCGTTTTTTAATTAGCTTTCTCATTACAGGAGGTAGCCAGCATCTGAGGCCTACCGTTTCGCGCAGAGAATAATTGTTTGATTTAATATGGGGAAAAAATGTTAGATAGAGGCAATAAGTCATCATTTAGTGAACAAAGTAGGGGTTAAGGGGATGTTAGCAGAATGTTATAAATGATAAAAAAATCTATATTTTTCTGAAAAGCGGTTTTCTCAAACTTACAAAGTTGTGCGCGAGAAAAAAAGGTAATGAAATATTGTGATTCGCTATGAGTGGATGTAAACTTTCCCGCTACGAAGAATTAATTATAACAATGACAGTCGTTGGAAAATTCTGTTCCATGTGCTTATGGAATTGGAAGACCCAAAATAACTTTCGAAGAGGCCGGAATATAATAATTGTTCACTCAAGCAGGAGTTATCTCGTGATGAACTTGCTCTTGCAACAGAAAATATCACTGTCGTCATATGGTAAACGTGATACTGCTGATGTTTTAAAGACATTACTAAAAAAACACAAAAACAAGCTTCAAAATATTAATACACATTAGAAATCACCCCGCTCAACTGCCCAATCTTCTATGGCAATTGTTACTTTTTATGCTCATGACGCTATTATTGTTTCAATTCAAATTCACTGATAATTAATTTCAATAACGAACGATTCTTTTTCAGCGTCTAGTCGTGTTATGGAGGATGAGTACAAAACAGTATGACAGGCTTGATTTAGAATTTAATTATAATACAAATTCAAAGAACATATACCTCCTCATAAGAAGTCCTACAGAGGATTAACACTATTTGAAAATCTTATAAATTCAGGTTTTGATAATCTGAATATTCCTTATCTCAAATATGTATGTGATAATCTCTGCAGAATCCGAGTAATTTATAGGTTAATGCACGGAGTCACAACATAAACATAAAACATAAATAATAATGTTAAATGTGTTAGTAGCAGTAGCGCATAAACATCCATTACAGAGAGGAAGATGATTTCTCCATTTTTAATGAATTGCTTTGAATTACTTAGATGTAATGTGAGATACTGATGTGAGACAATATGAATTACTAAAGCGTTGTGCGGGTTGCTGCACTCCTGACTAAGTGCGAGGAGCTCCGAGATGGAGGACTGGCTGTGCAAGATAACATTAACGTGGTCCGGAGCGGAAAATTGCCCGGAGAGGGAGGGAAACAAGTTTTTGTGTTTGTTACGTCATAAGATAACAAAGCACAATGTTGTAAGAAGGTGGCAACAACTCCAGTTCGTATGGAAATACGAGGATCGTCATTAAAATGGCAGAATACTTTCTCTCGCTAACAAGTTTACATAAAATTGAAGTTATACATTTAAAATGTTGTACAAACATATTTTAAAAAATATTGTGGGGAGGGGTTATACCATACGATATAATAACTACATTTATATTATTATAAATTTATGATCATGAAAATGTCCCCAGCTATGATCTCGGGGAGCATCGCTGCCTGTTATGCAGCGGACTCAGGTTCGATAAGGACTGGTGATGTGGTTTCAGGCTTTTCCTCACACGTAAAAGAAATATCCCCGAATATCTAGCCTACATAATCATCATTATCATATCCGTCATGTTTAGAATGAGTATGTGACTGAATGGTATGTTTCGTTTTAATATTGTGTTGTTTCGGGAAAGGCCCGGGATTGAACAAATCAACTCATTCGGGGGAAGTCCTGTATATTGTTATGTGAAAGCGACATGTATGATCCAAGTTTAAAATCACAATCTCGATAGGTCGTGCCACTGTACGGCTCGGGCAGCCTTTGGCATATAGATGTACCTACACGGTAAGAGGTTGGAGAATAGGAAGATGATATTAATAAGAAGGTAAATAATGAACGTAAATGCGCACAAATGTGTAAATTAATCGTAATGTAGTCTGAACAAAAGTTATTAAAGGTTTACAGCACGAAGTGATTCCACAAGCCTAACTAAGAATCCATATGCGAACTGTACAACAATTCATGTCAAAGATACCACGTCTAAAAGTGTACAGAAAGACAATAAGAATATTTTATTTTTTTATTATTCCGGCTTTTACAATGAATATACATTTTTCCGGTACCCATGTTCACAGTTAAATACACATTTGATTCAACACATAAGAAGATAATAAGAAGATGAAAATAATCAGTAATTAAATTGATTATTTATTAAAACAAGATAACATTATATAAAATGTTTGTTTTAGTTATTTATTCAATTTAATGTTTTCTTGAAAAGTATTAAATTGTTGCAAAAAATCATAAGTGAAATAAACCAGGATGTTTCTATTTTTCTGTGCAGAAGAATAAAATATTCAACCCAAATATGAATTTTACAGGAGACATATAGAATTCCCTATATCTAATTTATCTTACCTGTAACATTTTAATAACATCTTTTTACAAGGCGTTCATCGGCGAACAACAGGTGACAATTATTTGGATTAAGTATTTTTATCCAGTATCTATATATGCACACAACACAAAGAGATGTTGTTGATGAATGTACTAACTAGTTTATTCCGTACCTTTGTCTCATTTCAGTAATTTACGATTTCATTAAGTGGAACATTATTGGTTAATGTGCCTATATTCTGATATCTAAAATCTTAGAAGTCGAGAAGGCCTATGCGGTGGGCCCGTGTTCTATCTTTGTTCGGGACAAGTTTCCAGGTGAGATTTCATCGGGACTTTTCCCTACATGTATGCCTAAGACAAATGCCAGGAAATGGTAAGACCCAAATGGTTCCCGAATATCATCTGTGGCGGATTGTCGGACAAACTGCAGCGTGTCCATAATATGTGTATCAGATTCATATTTAATGTTCGAAAATACGATCACATTTCTCCATTATTCCACGAATTGTCATGGCTACATCT